>PVJC01023959.1:0-25945 GCA_004026665.1 Murina feae | reverse complement strand
CCTTGCTTTCCCACTTCCTGGTGCCCTGGTACCCTGGTGCCACTTCTGACTGCCAGCATAGGCAGGCAGTTGCAACAGAACCCTTTGGTTTGCTCAAGTTCCGTGGCTGTTGGCCTCCATCTTGGCTGGGTTAATTTGCATACAGCCGCTCTGATTGGCTGTTGGCCTCCATCTTGGCTGGGTTAATTTGCATACAGCCGCTCTGATTGGCTGGTGGTAATGGTCACATTTGCATGTTTTGCTTTTATTATAGAAGATAGTGCTTTCTAAATTATTGCCATTAGAATACTTGAAGTGGCATGTTTTGTCCGTCTTTTTTGCTCTATCAGGTATATTTTATGGTATAGTGATCAGCTGATCACATTCAGCTATCTAAAACTACTTCACCCAGCAAAACCCAGGTCAGAACAAATCCCCTCCTGGGAGACTTACCTTCCACAGTGAAAATAAGTTGAGAATTGGAACTTTCCCTTTCCTACTCCTGGATTTTTGCTAAGAGGCCCTGGCAGACATGGAAGTAGCTTAACATCATATCCTCCCAGTTTCCTCAAAGAGAAGAAAAGTCAGAGGCAGAAGCGCCTTTGTGTATAAGAATTCAGCAGGGAACAGAGGAAAAGAAGCTAAATTGGCTGTTTTGTGTATTTCATTTGTTTCATTGGGGCTGTAAGAGGATTATCATACTTGCCTCCCAAAGTTGTTATAAGGATTAAAGAACCCAGTAGGTAAATCATCTAAATCTGGCACATACTAAGTGCTCAATGAAAGATTGCTTTCTTATTTATTACCATCCTGTAATCACTAACAGTTTTTTAGTTGCAATCAACCTACTGTCATGGAACATTTTAAATATTTCAGTCTCACAGACTTAATAAATTACCCTTAAATACCATTACAAGCTACATGATATTTTCACATATATTGTTTCACTTAAAAGTGTTTTCTCATAAATATAGTTTTAAAAAACCTTAGGTAAAATGAGAGGGGTAGGATTGTACCACTTGTTGTTCTGTGTATATTATCATTTAGTTGCTTCTAGATTTTCTCTTGGGCTAAAATTTAACTCCATAAAACTGAAGTCTTTTTTGCTAAAATGATTGTTGATGCAATCTTTTAACTACAACATATAAGTGATACATAGCATGGACGACTCAAAATTAAGTAACAAATAAAGCATGGACATGGGGTACTGACACCTTGCCATCACCGCTGTTCGGGAAGTCTAGGGAGTCCTGGGGAAAAAGGGGGTGGGCTGCCTAGGGGTAGCAGTTATTGACTAACTCATATTTTAACACCCAGTAACTGCTGACTATCACCCTGCACAGAGCTTTTTGTCCCCGTGTTTAAACTGAACCATTTCACTGTACAGAAGAGATGTGAGAATGGGTCCTAGGAACTCATTCTTCAAATTTCATACACAAAGTCCTCAACCTCTGTATCTTCCTTCTTGTACACTGCACATTTTACTGGTAAATACCTCTAAAATGGCTCTGGCTGGATAGTTCAGTTGGTTGGAGCATTGTCCAAAGAGTTGTGGGTTCAATTCTCAGTCAGGATCCATACCTAGATCATGGTTTGATCCCTGGTCGGTGCATACAGAAGGCAACTGACTGATGTTGCTCTCTCTCCCTTCCCTCTCTCTTTAAAATCAACAAAAGCATAATCTTTGGTAAGGATTAAAAATAAATAAATAAATACCCCTAAAATGGTCTTTTGTGATATGAGTTCTGACTTGTACATCAGCTGACAATTTAGAGATCTGAGCTGTTACAAAGTAGGGTTTCTACCTTGTCATATTTAAGTTTCACGGAATTGCTATTTTTATTTCAACAGTAGTATTAGTGGAATTAAAAACTGTACTGAATCTTCTCTTATATTTATAAGATGAGTAGAAAATAAAACAACAAAAGCACTAATAGTAGGGATCAAAGCACTGAGAAGGAAGACCCATGTCTGAAGTGTGCAACCTTCAGCATCAATCACTGGGATGAGCTGAGAGATGGTCTACTCCATTGTGAAGGAAATATTCAAAATTTTAAAGCACCGAGAGAAAATTTCTAGAGATAGATCACTGAAGACTATGTTTAATTAGAAACTAAAACCAATGATAAATTTAAGCTTGATGGGCATATTCATAATCCCTCTAACAATAGGCAAGTCAATCTGTTTATATATTATTAATATACTAGAGGCCTGATGCAGAAAAATTTGTGCACTCGGGGAGGGGGGGTCCCTCAGCCAAGCCCAACCTGTGTCCTCTCATAATCTGGGACCCCTTGGGGGATGTCCACCTGCTGGCTTAGGCATGCTCCTCAGAGGATTGGGCTTAAGCTGGCAGTCAGACATCCCCCTGGCAGCCCAGCAGACCTCTGGGGATGTCCACTTGCCAGCGGGGAGCAGGCCTAAGCTGCAGTCAGACATCCTTAGCGCTGCTGAGTGATGGCAGTTGGCAGCCTGCCTTGTGGCTGAGCAGAGCTCCCTCTATGGGAGCGCAATGACCATCGGGGGCAGCTCCCGCAGTAAGTGTCTGACCCCTGGTGATCAGTGTGTGTCATAATGACCAATCATTCCCAGTTGTTCTGCTGTTAGGGTCAATTTGCATATTACCCTTTTATTATATAGGATATAGGATAAAACAGTTTTCTTACACTTTAAAAGAGTTTCACTCTTTGTTTGCTGATTATAAAATCAGAAAGTATAGAAAAAAATGACAGATAAGCCATAGTATCAATACCTATATATGTAAAAGGTTAATGTTTTTATCTACATCTTTATATATACTGCTTTGTAACATTCTCTTTTACTTACTGACATACAGAGAGCATCATTTGTGTTAAAAATAGAGACAGACAGACACAGATAGGCCTGCTCCAGCACCTGCAATGCCTACAGAGTACTTTCTTCAATGGACACATCAAAATGAACTTAAAGAATCTCATTTTGGTTTTTCTTAAGCTGCCTTGTGGTTATTCTTCTAAGTTATAGTAACTAAGAAATGCCCTTTGACTTTCTCTTTAATAAACTGTCTTTTGAAGAAGTCTAGACACCAATGACCAGTTGGCCATTCATTTACTAGTATATTACCTGAATGTATCCAAATTACATATCACAACAAAAATTCAATGACTCATTTATTTAAGGAAAATGTTATTAAGCTTCTACTATGTGCTGCTGGAGACATGATAGAGAAGTAGGCTCCTGACCCTGTGGTGCTACTACATAACGAGGGCACAATCATAGAACAGCCCGACTCAGGGGTTTCCTAAGAGTACTGGGAGAGGCCCAAGGTCAGGCAAGTTCCTGAAGCTCTTCTATTACAGGGGCTGCTGGGCTGCTCAGTGGGGAAGAGGAGGAGAAAAGGGAAGAGAGAGTTGGGGAACAGGAAGATGGGTAGGAAGTAAAGCACAGAAGAGACAGAAAACCAGAGGAGGATGACAAAGAGGAAGAGGTGCATGAAGATGGGCCATGGCAAAGGCAGTGGTGACCACAGGATGACAGCCAGGAAACAAAGGCGATGCCAAAGGAGAAAGTTTTAAAATGAACAGACCTAATTTAATTTGTTGTGTGTTTTTTAAAATTTATTTATTAAGTTATTACATGTGTCCTTATACCCCCTATCCCCACTCCTCTCTTCCCCCCGCCCTAATTTAACTCTTACCAAAAAAAAATCTATGGGATAGGTGTTGCAGGTTGCAGTTTCTATATGAAAAAGCGGTAGTTCAATGAGAGTAAGTGGTTATATATACAACACACCTAGAGATTGGAGCTAGAATCGATGCTAGGCCTGTTAGACTCCTAATCTGGAGTCTTAAACAGACATAATTATATAGATTTCCATCTATTACAGATACTGGATCAGAAGTTCCTAGCAAATTTTAAATGCCTATGAAGCTGCATTTCAGAGGCAGTAATTGGACTTCAAGTCTTCTAGTCATTGATAGACATAGCACAGATTCTACCTTAAAGTAGTAAAATTACTCAACAACCCAGTGCCTTTACCTGTCAAAATATATTACAAATCTGGGAACAATGTTTTCTAGGGAGGGAGGAATTATTCTGAGGGACGCAGGATACACTCACCCCCAGGGTACTTAGTTCTCCAGTGTCATTTAATTGGGGATAAAAAACTCCGCATTTATGTCCCAAGGATTTCACTTCCTTGGCTTGTTGCAACTCCAGGCTGGCACTGCAGACTGCAGCTCTTCCATACATTCTCCCAGAAGAGGACATGTGGGAAGATGGTGGGGCTCACAGGTACACAGGCTGCCATTAAGGAATGTCACAAGCTAATTTATGTGTTTCTTAATATGAGGCTATACTGTTTCCTAGCCAAGCTGATGCAGAGGCTGAAAAGGGAGAAGCAAGCTTGCAATTTCGATCCTTTAATAAATAAAAAAACCACCAACCATATTTGGCCATATTCACCCCAAGTGTCCTGTTCTTTTGCTATCCTCCCTCTGCAAACGCTGACTCTGACCGGTAAAGAGGTCTGGTTTCCTTGAGTACAAAGAGCCTGCAGCTTCACACCTTTTGTCAGAGGGGCACATGGGTTACAGTGCTTACAGTCATGATGAAAATCAGGGTGATTATGAGTTTTCTCAAGGGGCCTTCAAGAAACAGTGAAAGCAAGCTAAATTAGAGAAGGATAGAGAGCTGGTTTTCCCATATAACATGCAATAAAAACAGCTCTACTGCACAAGCACTCAGCACAATGTCCTGGTGAAGATGGGGAAGATGTACACTCCACCAGAAGTGTGAAGCTGCTCCGGGCAGTACGCACATTAATAAAAACCAAACGATGGGATGGATACAGGTAGGAGAAACTAAACTTGAGTCAATAGCTCTTAGTGGCAAGGGGCTCATCAGCTGAGGAAAGTTTACATTATTTAGACACTGATGTAGAAATATAAAGTGCTATTTCATCAAAGGGGAGACATTTCATTTCTGCAAACAAAAATGAAAACATAATGTACGTAGCAGTATCTTAAACAGAAAGAAAGATATTTATCTTCACTAACGCCAAGCGGATGTCTAAAAAAATAACTGTAGCAATCGAGGTTTTAGAAATGCGCTTTACGGTGCGCTCTCTTCAAGCGAAACGCGTCGTTCAGGCTCGGTCCTGCTGTGATTCAGTGCAGCTGCACAACCACCAATCCACCCACAGCGCATTTCACTCCCCGTCTCAAAGCTTCCTGCTCCCTCTTCCAATACCCTTTTTATTTAATTACCTAAATATTTGAGGTAGAATCATTTTTACAAGAACTCATGCATGCAAAAAAACATAGCAGAGAATCCCTATTCTATGCTTCCTATTAGGAGAAATCTAGATAATTTGCACCATAAGTCACTAAATTTTGATAGTTTATTATGACTAAATGAATATTTAAAAAGTTACTTTCCAGAAATATAAAATAGACTACAAATAACACAGATATTATAATCAAGTCATAACTAAGAACTTACATATTGGATAGTTAGCATTTTCGGCCAATGCTGGGATAGCTTTGTTATATAAGTATGGCTTCCTTATACTGTTCAGAACTAACATTCTTTATTTCATAAGTATATGACAACATAAAAAACACAATAGGTTACAGCTGAAAATGCAAATGCTCATTTTATCTACCACTGAACTATAGAAAAAAAGACATAATTCTATAATCCCTGTGTTTTAAAATCTATTTATAAGAATACGGTAGTTTACATTAAAAAACACAAATTCAGTTCAGTGAAATTTGCTTATTAAACTGTTAGAGAGGTTGTGTTAAAAAGTAAAATTAAACGTAAAATATCTATATGTAAAAAAGATAAATCAGATTCATATACAGCATCTGCAACAAATCTGAGGTACTGGCCAAGCCTTCAACATTCTATACTGTAATTTAGAAACCACACACACACACAGATTCAAATTACTATTAAAAATGCAACTTTTGATGAAACTAAAAACACTTCTGAAGGTGGTTCTAACTCTGATGTGGCCTTGTTACCAGACTGTTTTGGTTCTTGAGGGGAAAATAATCACTTCTCAGTGGCATGTAATTAATAGAAGAACAACTTAATGCAAAAAATACTGCTTTTTATTTTTAAATATAGAACAGAGTAATAATATTAATATTTAACAGAGCCAAATATATAAATCCTCAATGAAGCATATTCACATTCGTATGCAGAATGTCCAAAAAGACTGTATATACACTTCAACAGCTGATAGCTCAATTTCAAAAATGAAATGTATTTTAATAAATACTGCCCTTATAAATTATTCAAAGTATGCGCATACATCTTTGGGGACACCCTATGTAAATTTTTATTTAACAGAACTCACGAGTGCAATATTATTTCTTGGTTTTGACAAACAAACATTATAAGCAGAATGAATTTATTACATTTGAATTCTTATAAGTGATCTTAAAACTTCCTATAGGTACAGAAAATGTAAACTGATTAGAGCTTATTTTTATTTATAAACACTGAGACTTCACATGAGGATGTCTCTTATCTCCACTCCCCTACCGCCAGCATGTAAATGTATGAGGAAGCTGAGGTAAGAATAATAAAGGACTGAAATATGCTTATTATGGTGCAGCTGTCACCAACCCTGTCAGAATCTCTCAGTACTGTAACTTTACTTAGTAGTAGCACCAAGAAAGTAGACACAGGAAAAATATTCTTCAATAAATAATCTATTCAAAACATTAAATTAAAAAAAAAACATACAACTACAGTGAAGTTGGCTTAGTAAAGGAAGTACATAGCATAAATTTACACACTGCTCCATAATCTGCCATAAAATTAACTCTCTTTAAAAGAGCTAATGTTAATTCAAATGTTATACCACAATCTTGGTCAAATTAAGCTCTTTTCTTTCAAGATTATATTTCAAAGATTTAACTATGAAGCCTAGGACTTTCAGTTCACTGCACCAAATCTATGATTCTATTATTCAAAGAAGCATGCATGAATTATAGTTTTCAACAATCTATTTTTTCTAAAGTTAAAAACAACTCAGAGACCAAATCGATATAATTTAGCATATTTCAATAATTCTCACAATGATTGATAAAGTATTTCTCCATAATGCCTAAACACCAATAAAACATTTCATGGAGCAAAAGGTAAATAGACTGTAATACTGCAAGAGCTTGAGATAATTAAATAAAACACCAAGTTAGCAAAAGCACGGCACCAAGTCCTCCCATTACATTATGCTCCATTGCACGCCTCACCAACAGACACCTCAAGACCCTCAGATCAATGAGTTTCCAAAGATTATTTCATCCAAATAAGAAAAACAGAATTGTGACTACTGTCACTATTAAACACACACAGTTCTATTAGATGGTTTAAAAAAGGAATAAACATAAAAGTAAAGAATATCATATTGAAATGTATAGTTATAAAGACAACTATATAAAGTCTGAAAGTTGCAAAGAGAAAAGAGTTTTAGTTTCAGTTAATTAGCTATGGTAACAGGCTGTTTATTAAAGCTGGGCTTATTTAAAAAATACATTATATATCTTCAAAACTAAGAAGAGGATTAAAGAAATCAGAAACTTTTAAAAGTGTGTTTGAATGCAGTAATTCAAGAGTTTATACTGAACCTTTTATTCAATAGTTTGCCTAAAAGAATTTAAATTAGTGAGACCCAAATGGTTTAAGTTTAAATGGATACTGATGGAGAAGTAAACATTTGGGTACATTTTAAAATAAAGATGAAATGGTAAAGTGCTTTCAAACTAAACATATTTAAAATAATAAATAGAAAGTAATGAAAGATGTACCCTTATAAGGAATTAGAAAAAAAAATCCCAGCAATGAATCAACACAAGTACCCCTTATTAATCGCAGTGTTTTGTTAGAAGCATTTTTCTAATTGACACTGAATTAGCATTTACTACCCCAGAGAGAATTCTCCATGGCAAACACTTTAATGGAGGTTGTCTGATGGCTTTGGTTTGTATTAGAGGTGTAGCAAAATAGATTTAGTGAGCAGGGCTAGCCATGGTGGTACAAATGGCACCCTGGAATAATTCTCCTCCCTCCCAGAACAAACTATGCACCAAGCTCCTGCCCTGACTAACATACTAGTTCCTCTAAAACAATATATTAATTATGCATTCACTGTGAGTTCAGACACTGTGCTTAATATGATTAGTGCTGCTGTCTACCCTACTTAAGTCCTGACATGTATTTTAAAGACTGAAAGTGAATTGGATGCCTTCTACTACCCAGAACATTAGCTGTGAAGTCTTCTCAGGGAACATACAATAAAGCTGAATGCACACATGCCTCAACTACTAACACTTGCAGGAGTCTGCTTTAGTTCTGTACTCATAGGCATTTCCCTTTGTAATCCACTCGCAAGTTTATTGGCCTCCCCAAAGAGCTGCATTTCATCGTTTGGCTCTGAACACAGGCCTCTGAATATGTTTTAAATTTTACAATGTGGTTTTTGGTATTTAAGTACAAATTTATTTTCCAACAGCCCACATTTTTCCCCCTCTCAGTAGCAATGAAGCCCCTTGATACAAGGCTAACTCTGCAAAGAATGAATGTAACACTGCAAAAATGAGAAATAACACCTAAACTTCCATTCTAGAGGCCGCAGGACTGTTGCATTTTTATTAATAAGATGACAGTGTTGTGCAAGAAGTGCACGCTGTCACTTCCTATCAGCTGCAGGAGGCAGCCTCCTATTTTCAGGGCATGCTGAAAACCTCAGCCTCCATGAAACGTTTCAACTGGAGGTGACAGCATCAAAACATTCCTGCAGTTACTTTACCGACGTGCATTCATCAGTGACAACCTGTGTAAATACATTTAAAGATGAAGTTCACATTTCAGGGGGGAAAACCCAACCAGCAACTCATAAATCAATTTGTCACCTGCTTTTACTGGCCCTTTTCTACTGGTTTTCAACCCAAAGTGAAAGCTGATAATGCAATACAAAAGAATAATACGATTTAAATAATTTTATACACAAAAATAATTTATAAAATTGGAGACCATTTGTTTAAAAAATAACTTGTAAAATGGTTTTGACCCAATATTAAACAAATAATACCCAACGTTTGCCACATTCACATAGCATTAAAGCACCCGGCCACAAGTCCTCCATACGGTGGGAAGGAAGACGCCACATCTGTCAGAGAGAAGCTGAAGTGCAGAGCGGGGAGGAGAGGGAGCCGGGTGCGCTGAAGCACAGAGGGTTCTCTGCACCGGATTACCAAAGGCAAGTACATGACAGGTCATTTTTCCCTTCTTAATGTAATTCCCACAAGTAATCACCTAACAACCGGGTGTTATGAATTGAAAATACCCTCATAATTATCAAGAGGCCCATTAACAAATGACATGTGCAACGTGAACTGTGAGGACAAATATGCATCAACAAAGGACAGTGGCACTAGCAATAGCAAGATCAAACCATAACACTGAGAATGGAGTAAGAAAAAACAACTTTGAATTGTTCTGTGGAAATTTTAACTTCTTAATTTCAAGTAACGGGAATTAGGAAAAAGCTAAATATGGCTTACTTTCACTAAAACTCCCTGCTTCTGTCTGCGATGAAATGGCAATAAAGTGCGTAACCTCTAACTACAAATATCTCTAAAGTGGTTGTTAACATTCACAAGTGTTGTGCCAAGTCAAAGAGATGAACTGCTTCTTTCCATCACTAGGAAAGAGTTGTACGCATCTTACAGAGTGGTCACCCTGCAATATTTGATGCAACAGCTAACCTATTTATAGCTGAGCTGAGCAGAAAACAAGAATCAGGTAGCTGATTTATTCTTTAGAGACCCACGGCCACACTGACAGGAGTGAGAAATGTGAAACTAACCACCATGCAATCACTGTAACTGTTGTAAACATTTTATCTGCTTTTAAGTCACAAAAGGCAAGCCTAGTTTCACAGCTGGATGCTACTAATATGGAGCACCAGGAAAAGGGAAAAGTACTTGATACTGAAAGAAAAAAGTCTGTGTTTGAACATCATATGGTTTGACTTAAAACGGACTGATTAAAGATGCTTAAACTACTCTTGAACATAAATTGCATGCACCTGTTGTTCTCACATTGGTAGCCCTTCCACGCCCCTGTGAGCATGGGAAAGCTGCTCGTGGACAGAAAGCCCCTGCTCCTCCATCTCATGTTGCCTAACATGGGAGGAGAGTGGATTTATTAATCAATTTCACAGATTCTTTGGGATACATTATTTACATTAAAATGTAATACTGAATAGGCCACAGAAATAACATTTACATTCTCTATTTAATGCCTTTCATTATAAACTGCCTTTCTAATTTTATGATTTGTATACATTTTCCTTTTTAATCAGACAAATTAGTTTCATGTGTTTCCATCATGCTCTAGGCTACTTGATCCACACTAGGAAGAATCCCGAATTTGTAAAAAAGTTTTAACTTTCACAGCTCATGCATCGATAATGTGCCTATGTAAGTAAGTCTTGAATAGAACATTCAAGTAGTCTTCAGAAAGCTACTGAGTTAATGCTGGTGAGAAGCGATTCAAGATTCTGGAGTCTAGAGTCGGTATGATCTCTGGGAATGTATCTGCAGCTTAAAGGAAAATTCTGAAGCAATCACATTCCCAGATCACAAGCTGATACAGGAGCTGGCAGAACTCCAGCTTAGGGACTGAAGAAAGTGGAACTTTGAGTTTGAACTTTGGCACTCAAAGCAAGGAATTTTATCTCTGAGCCTCAGTTTCCCAACCTGTAGTCCTATGGTGACCCCTCTTCCATGTACCTCACAAAATTGTGGGGAAGATTTGGCCACAGCTGCTATGAAACAGCTCCATGAACTGTAAGGTGCTGCTCTAAACATGAAGGCTCCACCGCACCATTCTCGCTTCTAGCCCTCTCACGACATCCAACCGGCACATCCTCTCCACCGCTCTTTGGTTCTGGTGCTCACTGGCCTTGGCTTCTGCTTTCACCCTTTTTGAAAAGGCAGGTGCATGTAGAGGCCACGCTCCAAAGGCAAGCACTGGAAACACCATCTCGGTGTTTTGGGTATAGGTGGGACGCACCTGATTTCTGGCTGATGCGTAATTATGAAAGACGTGAATGTGGTTTAATGAAGTAATGGTGTTTTAGCCAAAGAACGGTTTAGTACCTTGGCTTTCGTGACGCCTGAGAGACAGGGAGGTGTATGTGGCAGCGAGGAGGCCAGGCCTGAGATCACAGCACCATTTGCCAACTGGAGGGCATCATTCAGTCAGTCAAGGGCATTTCCCCCTCAGAGATTCCTAACCATCATGGACACCAACAGCCCTGCACCTAGCAAACCTCAGACAGGAGGAGCTGGAGCAGAGAGAGGTAAGGCAAGGCTTCAATCACCAAGCAGAACACACCACAGGAGCAGGTCAGATCCAGAAATCTGCTGCTGGCAAAAGGAAGGTGAAAACCTGGAAGAGGCGCGTGGTACGTTGATGTTTGGTCAAAGCAAAGTTAGCAATCAGACTCAAGAGGTGAAGAGCTAGGAGCCAGGTAAAACTGGCACGACTTCCAGCTGCCATTTGGCCAATAACCTCAGGCACAGCGCTTAACTTGTCTGAGCACCTATTTTCTTACCTGTCAGGAGCTAAAAACAGTCCCAGGTTTGCAGGGTTGCTGTGAAGATGAAATCAGGTGATGCATGTAAAGTGCCTGGAGGCTCAAGTGGTGCTATTATTATTATCACTGCCATCATCATCAGGATTAAGGTTATTTGCAGAGTAGCCAAGCTACAGACAGAGGAAGCCAAGGCACAGGCCTAGAGGGCTTGCATACTTCCCACATAGCAAAATGGGAAGTTCAAAGTGTAACCAGGAGACACAGGTATTTAGGGGTAGAGGGCCACCAGCCAATGGGCAGATGTAGAATTCTGGTGATGGCCTATAGCATTAATATGGTTCCAGGTGAGGCAGGAACCAACCCAATGAACTCATTCTACTAACAGATTAGAGAGAAGATGAAAGCAGATTGTTGGGAATGCAGGGTGTGGAATGCAAGGCGTGGATCAGAAGTGGACTGAGAACAGGAGCAGCCTCCAGCAGGTGAATTTCAGCCCTGATATTTACACTGATAAAGGCAAGATTTCTACTGGGAGATTAGTTTTCGTAATAGCTCAAGTATACTCACAATCACACAAATTTCCTTTTATGAGAGACAGACCTCTTATCCGCTCACCCCATCCCATCCTCACCAAGTTTGGACAAGTGCAAATAAAAGTCATCTACAGAAAGAACTACAACCAAGCGGGAAGCAGCAGGTTAGGTTGACTCTCCACTGATATGGCCCACAGTCCTCAGTCAGCAGCTGTTCGTAGTGCCCTAACAGCCCTCTTACAGCTTCAAATAAGAATAAGAATTTATAAGAAATGATTTTTAGGCAGACAAGTCTATTTCACTTATAACACAACCAAATTTTAACATTCTTGAAATTTTCAATGTAGCAAGAGTTAGGGAATTAACTAAAGAAATAAGCAAGAACTAAAGATTTAAATAAAAAGGCTGGCATTTCTTAAATTTCCCCCCCAATTTCATGAAAAAACACTGCCAATCATTTATTTGCAAATAAAAATATAGAAAACAATTTTTCTTTCTCATGATAGTCTTATTTACAATTGTATTAAACTTCTCTTTATTTTCACTATTTGTTTAATTTAACCAAAAAAAAAAAAACTATGATAAACTATATAAGAAGTAGGCAACAAAGGATTTGGAAAGAGCACAGTTGAACACCAACATGTTTGACTGATGGACAGTGACTTCACTTGGACAATAGAAACTTCACTTCACTTGGCAAACAGAGATTTCATTTCACTTGGCGGACAGAAACTTTACTTGGTGGACAGTGACTTCATTTCACTTGGTGGACAGTGACTTCACTTTACTCAGTGGGCAGAAATTTCACTTCACTTGGACAGTGATTTCACTTCACTTGGCTGACGAAGATTTCATTTCACTTGACAGACAAATTTCACTTTACTTGGTGGATGGAGATTTCACTTCACTTATGGGACAGTGATGGCCAAAGCATGTGAATGTTCTTCAGCTTCTATGAAGAAGAGGACTTGAATCACAAAGCAGTGTCTCTGCCACCAGGCCATGTGTGCATCTGCACACTATAAAGTCATAACTCAAAGTAAATAATTCTCAGATAAAAACATCTTTTCCTCCCTCAGATCCATTTTCTATTCTGTATTATCATCATCATTTCTGAAATCACATTTCCCACAGTTGCTGGGGCTGTAGTAATAATACCCTAACTGGTCAACATGCCTGTAGGCTTTTCCCATGCCAAGGGCTCTTAATTTCCCATTGAATGAAATCTAAATTATTTTGCCTTGAAATTTTGACACTAAACAATATGGTCTTAGTTTTATGGCCAACTACTTCCTTTCTGTAATCTGACATTCTAGCCCCTCCATACCCCATACACCACACACACACACACACACACACACACACTTTCCAGCTCCCTGTTTTGGCTCAGGTTATTTCTTCTGACTGGAACCATCCTCTCCTCATCTTCAAATCATGTACACTCTACCGAGCTAAAATGTGCTCCCCCTGGACTCCGTCCCCAGCTCCCCACCTTAGCAGCGATAATCTTTCCTCTATCACATCCTATACCACTTTATTTCTTATTTATTTTCTACGCTCAACTGCAGTTATCTATGATTATATCTTATACTTCCTACTAGGCTGTGAAAGCAGAAATAATGTTTAGTTTTTCTGTTTCCGAAGTTCACTACATGGTACAGGTAGATACTATTATTGCTGTTCTCCATTTTACAGATGAAGAAATCAAAACACATAAAGGTTAAGGATTTTGCTTCATGTCCCACAACTATTATCAGCCAGGATTCAAACCTGTGCTCTTAACTATCATGCCATGTAGCCTGTCTATCAGGGCACTGCAACTGTTGGCACTTAGATTATTTTCCTGTTCTCTTTGATTACCAGGTTGCTTAAAGCTTAAGAGGCTAAGTTGTAAGCTACTATAGTAGCAGGATAATAGGCATACATCTCTAAGCACTAACCTTACTTCTAACTTTTTTAATTATTCTTTTTTTTTGCTTGTCGTTCTTAAAAAGTGCCTGGGGACAGGTACATAATTTTAAAAATAGACATTTACTTCTTATTTACAGTAAAATTCAGATAATAAAGCTTGAAATCAAAGGTGAGATGAAATACAGCTGGCTGGGGCAGAGAAGATATAAGAGTTGGAAAACATGAATAAGTAAATTTAATATTAATTATAGAACTAAAATCAGCACTAAAAATAAAAAAGAACAAAATCCACCCTGATGAAAATTAAGGCAGTCACAGGCAAAATGAGCATGACACATTTACCCAGATCATAGGAGGAAAGAACAAAGATGAAAATGTCAAGAAAGGAAATGGATGGTATGGGAAACAGACAATGGAGAAGGAAAACTAATGCCTGAATGGGAAGACACAGTGTTACAAAGATACAGATCCTCCACATCATAGTTCCTGTATTTGTAAGGATCTAAGCTTCAAAGGTACAAAGCCATCAGCTGGAGAGATCAGCTTGGACAAGCTTAAGGACATTATACTCCGGTGTACTTTTCACTCATCATTTTCATGTGAAGTTTCCTGTGCTCACTGCGCCTCCATTTCATCATCTTCTTCTATTCCTCTTTCCTCTCTGGCTTCCCAAGGCCACTGTGCTGCACAACTCTTGGAAGTACCATCCATTTTTATTCCATGTGAATGACACCTCTGGAATTCTGCCTCACCATGGATTTGTGGCTTCGCCTCCCAACAGACCATCAAAACAGCCTTTCTAAGGTCAGCAGGGATCTCCTCATCATTATTACCAATAGACTTTCTTAGTCTTCAGCTCATGTAAGTTCTTGGCAGCTTTCCACATGACTAACCACTCCTTGCTTCTTAACTATGCCCTCCTGCTTCCTTGATACCATGGTTTTCTTCTCCTTAGTGTCCATTGAACCGTCATTGTTCTCCTCATGCCATTAAGTAGTGTAGCTCAAGACCAGTCCTAGGCCATTTAATCTCATTTGTGTCCACAATTCCAATTACCAACTGTATGAAGATAACTCTCAAATTTTCATCTGCAACACATCCCCGTATTCTGACCTCCAGACTCATATACTCATCGGTCTACCTGGCATTTTCTCTTTGCTACACTAAAGACACCTCAAACTCAGTAAGTCCAAAACTGAACTCATGATCCTTCCATCAAACCTGGCCCTCCTTGGGAAGTTAATGGTATCGCCATCTGCTTCATTTTACAAGTTACGTTCTGGGAGCTATCCTTGACAACTTCTCTTCCTCTTTCTTCCAATCAGTCCCTAAGAACTGCTAACGTTCTCTCTTAAATATCTCGCACAATTGTCTCTTTGAGCATCACCCTGGTGTAAGCCAGCTTTACCTTTCTCTGAGCTAGAACAAAGCCTCTTGATTGTTCTCTGTATCCATTTGGCTCAAATAACAAACCTGACCTAGCTATCCCTCTTTGCTAAAGCATGACCATGGCTTTCAAATGTTCTTTGAGAAAAGACATAATATAACCTTAAGGAACATATACATGGTCTGCTCGCTGCCCTCCTACGCAGCCTCATCTCACTCAACACTCCTCTTTGCTGCTCTGTCCAGTGCCAGTGCTTTCAGATTTTCTAAACCATGTTCCTCCAGATATGGGCTTGGCACATACTATTATTACTTACTCTGTCTGGAATATTCACTCCCCTCCCCTATTTGCCTAGTGAACTCCCACTCACTTTACAATTTCAGCTCAAGTGCCACTTGCATCCCTTTACAAACACAAATAATACCAGGTACCTCTCATTTGTAGCACCAACTAAAGCAATACTTTCCAAATAAAATGTGTGATTATGTCTGCCTCCTCTCCTGCTTTGGGCATTAGGTCCAGTGAGAGTAAAGATCATATCTGTTTGTCTCCGGTGCCTAGTGACTAGTATATATAATACACATTTAGTTGAAGATACAATAGTTAATATGAATTGAACACATAAACCAACTGCTTCAATAAAGGTATCATTACAAACTTCCACAAAATATAGGAAGCAGGACCAGGAAATAGCAGCTCAGTGCAGATGAACACTCCATAAACATAAGGTAGGTGAGGGAGACATGCATCCCTTACAGCAAATCACAGGGAAGAGGCCTATGACGTCAAGCCCTGCAGCTTCAAGTAAATACTACACACCCTGCATAAGGGCAAATCCTCTGAACATACCTCTCTTAGCTCAATGGTGAATAAACAGGGAGGAATTACAACAGTGGGGCTGCCAAAACCTCCCAACATAAAAGTTGGAAACTGTACCCTCAGCAGTAGAACATATGTTAGAAAAAAATCTAACCAGGGAAAAATAAAAGTAAATTTTGGCAACCATAATAAAATAAGTGAAGGAAGATATGACAACTATGTGAATGGAAAAAAAAAAAGTCTGAGTACAGACACATATAAAAAGAAAAATAAGCAAGAAATTGAACCATTTTAAAGAAACCAAAAATCTAAGAGCTAACTAATAAAACCTAGAAATGAACACTTATATAAAGTACAAGACCTACATTTTAGAAATGACATTTTACTAAGAATATAAAGTTCGGGAAAATGAGCTAGTGCTTCAATTCCCACAGGGGCTTTTCTGCCGCACACTGTAACATTTCTGACTGGGCTCCCTGCTTAGGCTTACTGGGAAGTGCAATGCTGTCTAATGTTCTACCTGCTCTCATGTGCTCATCAGTGGTCTCAGAGTCTAATAATTACTTTTAGATAAGAAGACTAAATAGTGCAAAGATGTCTACTTTGCCCAAATAAATTTACATGCACAATGTAGTTTTAATTAAAATCTCAAAGGGCTGTTTGAAATAACTTCAAAATAATGATTCTCATCTTCATCTAAAACCTAAAACCTCACAAAAAAGAAGTGCACTGAGGGAAGATTTGCCTTCGCAGACATTAAATTATATAATGGAGATATACTACTTAAAAAGGTGTGGTTCTGAGAATGGAATAAATACAGAAATAAATCTAAAGTATGACAGAATGTAGTGATTATAAGAATGGCATTTCAAAATAATCCTGGGAGAGCAAGCTAACAATCTGGGACCAAATTAAGCCTAAAGACCACCTCAAAATTTATTTAAAAAAATCCACATCCTACATAATAAAAGCCTAATATGCTAAGTATGCAATCATCGGTTCAACCAATGAAAGTGTAATATGCTAATGATTTGCTAAGGTTGCTCAACTGCTCACAATGACTTGCACTGACCACCAGGGGGCAGACAGTTGACCAGTTGCTATGACGTGCATTGACCACCAGGGGACAGACGCTCCAACCGGTAGGTTAGCTTGCTGCTGGGGTCTGGCTGCTCAGGACTGAGCCAGATGGCCTGGACACGCCCTGGATCCCTCCCGCGGCCCCTCCCTGGCTGGTCAACCTCCCATATCCTTCCCCAGCCTCAACTGTGCACCAGTAGGGTACTTCAGCCTGGCCTGCACCCTCTCACAATCCGGGACCCCTCAGAGGATGTTGGAGAACCGGTTTCGGCCTAATCCCACGGTGCACAAATTTGTGCACTGGGCCTTCTAGTAGTAAAATAAGGCCTTTGCAATTATCCTTTCCAAGGAAAGTTATCTAATCTAATAAAAGAGTAATATTGAAATTGACAGTTTCTTTGGGATGACTAAGCCACGCCCACCAGCCAATCAGAGCTGCTGTATGCAAATTAACCCAGCCAAGATGGAGGCCGGCTGCCACGGAACTGGAGTAAACAGATGCTTCCGTTGCAGAAGGAGTAAACTGTCTGCCAGCCAGCTAGACTTTTCCCGGCTCCAGGCAACAACCTATTTGCAACATTGTTGCAATTATAGAAGCCTCAGAGCTGAAGCAAACAGCAGGTTCTGTTGCACCAGCGATGGAGGAAACTGCTTGCCTAGGCCAGCTGAGCCTCTAACTAAGGCAACATTCTTTCAATTATAGAAGCCACAGAGTTGAAGCAGACAGGTGGCTTCGCTACCTGCCTAGGCCTCGGCTTAAAGGAACAGTGTATCAATTATAGAAGATAAATAAACCCCAGAAACCTTCTTCCAGCCAGCTTTACTGGGATATTGGCTCAATGGGAGCTGTGGGCAGCCTGAAAGCCAGAAAACAGCCCTTAGGCCCGCACCCAAGCTGGCCACACCCCAATGGGGTGAGGGACCCCACTGGGGGGTTTGGCCAGCCTGTAAACAGCCATCAGCCCCTCACCCAGGCTGCCCAGGCACCCCAGTAGGGACCCAAAACCTGAAGGGGCTGTGGGAAGCCTGAAAACTGCCCTCAGCCAGTCACCCAGGCTGGCCACACACCAATGGGGTGAGGGTCCACACTAGGGGGCTTGGCCAGCCTGCAAACAGCCATCAGCTCCTCACCCAGGCTGACCAGGCACACCAGCAGGTGGACATCCCCAGAGGGGCCCCAGACTGTGAAAGGGCACAGGCCGGGCTGAGGGACCTCCCGAGTACACAAATTTTTGTGCACCAGGCCTGTAGTTTATTATTAAACTAGAGACGTGGTGCACAAAAATTTGTGCATTCGGGGATGTCCCTCAGCCTGGCCTGTGCCCTCTCACAGTCTGGGACTCCTCGGGGGATGTCCACCTGCTGGCTTAGACCCGATCCCCCGAGGAGCAGGCCTAAGCTGGCAGTCAGACATCCCTCTGGCAGCCTGGGAGCTCTCAGGGGATGTCCACTTGCCAGCGGGTTGCAGGCCCAAGCTGCAGTTGCACATCCTTAGTGCTGCTGAGGAAGTAGGAGAGGCTCCCACCACCACTGCTGTACTGGCAACCGTCAGCCTGGCTTGTGGCTGAGCAGAGCTCCCCCTGTGGGAGTGCACTGACCACCAGGGGCAGATCCTGCATTGAGCGTCTGCCCCTGGTGGTCAGTGTGTTTCATAGTGACCAGTCATTCCCAGTCGTTCTGCTGTTAGATTCAATTTGCATATTAGCCTTTTATTACATAGGATAGAGGCCTGATGCATGAGTACAGGCCAGCTGGTTTGCCCTGAAGGGTGTCCCGGATCAGGGTGGGGTTCCTTGGGGTGCCTGGCCAGCCTGGGTGAGAAACTGAGGGCCATTTTCAGGCTGGTCACACCCCCTTCAGGATGGGGGTCCCTGCTAGGATGCCTGGCCAGCCTGGGTGAGGGGCTGATGGCTGTTTGCATGCTGGCCAAGCCCCCCAGCAGGAACCCTCACCCCATGAGGGTGTGGCCAGCCTGGGGAGGGGCTGATGGCTGTTTGCAGGCTGGCCACAGTTCCTTCAGAGTGGAGGTCCTCATTGGGGTGCCTGGCCAGCCTGGATGAGGGGCTGATGGCTGTTTTCAGGTTGGCCGTAGCTCCTTCAGGGTGGGAGTCCTGCTGGGGTGCCTGGCAAGTCTGGGTGAGGGGCTGATGGCTGTTTGCAGGCTGACCACAGCCCTCAGTGATCCAAGCTCTCAGCGAGGCTGGCTGGAAGCAGGCATCTGTGATTTATTTATCTTCTATAACTGAAACTTTGTTGCCTTGAGCGGAGGCCACAGCCAGCCAAGGCAGGCGGGAAGCTTGGCTTCCTCCATCACCGGGGCAACCAAGCCTCCTGCTTGCTCCAGTTCCGTGGCTGCCGGCCACCATCTTAGTTGGGTTATTTTGCATATAGTTGTTCTGACTGGCTGGTGGGCGTGGCGTGAAGTGACACCAATTAGAATATTACTCTTTTATTAGTGTAGATGACAGATTTGGTATTTGATAATGTAAGACCTCCATATAGCCCAGTTCAACATAAACATAAATAAAGGGCCACATCAAGGGCAGGCTGAAAAAAAAATATTTGCAACAAATTATTATGTATCTTATCCTTCCTACATAATAAAAGGCTAATAAACAAATAGAACGAATGGTGGAACAACCAAACAGCTGGTCGCTATGACGTGTGCTGACCACAAGGGGGTGTGCGAGGAACATGGCAGGCGTAAGACGCAGTGGGATGGTGGAGCAAGTGAGCAGTGGCGACAGACCAAGGCAGGGCGCCAGTCACTGTCATTGGGGTAAGCCTCTGCCTCTGGTGGTTACTGAAAATTCTTTGCTTCTGAGCTCCATTGTCCCACCTGGTGCCCACACCTGCTGCTAGTGCCAGCCCCACTCACACCCATAGCCAGCACTGGAACCACTTTTCACAACCCATGCTAGTGCCTTGCACTGGTCCCAATCGCTCGGCGCCATCAGCAGGTGCGAGCAGCGGCTTCTGGCCCTGATCACCCCTGAGGGTTTCTCCACCTTCCCATGCTCCTGAGTGGTGATCGGGGCAGCAGCCACCGCTAGCACCCACTGCTGGGAGGGGCTAGGCAGGGGTACGGAGGGTGGGCCAAGACCTGACCCTGTGCCTACCGCAGCCTCGAGGCCCACAGTTCCTTTCAAGGTGCACAAATCTGTGCACTGGGCTCCTTGTGTGTGTGTGTGTGTGTGTGTGTATCTATCTTAGATGTCACTTAAAAGGAAAATACTTTCATGCTACAATGGATAAGAGACATGGCAGAATTGTGGCAACAAAGAAGAAAATGGAATGACTAATAAATCTTTAAAATCAATGCATTATACACATAAAAACATTTTCCTTTTCTCAAGACCAAGGATAAATAAGAATAGAAGAATGCGTTTGACAGTGTAAAGAAGCAGAACGAGGTGGTGGGAGGCGTGATGTCACAGGGCTCTGGGAGGGTTTAAGCAGGAGAGGGAATATCTCATTCATGTTTCAGGTCACTCTGGGCGCTATGTTCAGAAGGGCAAGGTGGAAGCAGCAACATCAGATAGGATGTTATCAAGTAGTCTAAAAAAGACACAACCATTCTCCAGGCATCCTGCACAGTCTGTGTTTGTGTGTGTGTGAGTATGTGTATGTGTGAACATGCACTCCTGCACAGGCTTAATTTCCAATGACTTGAATGTGGAGTTTGAGAGAAAACCAGAGACATAAACTGATTCAAAGTCTCTAGCCTGAGTAACTATCATACCAGATTGAATGACAGCATGTACGAAGGGCAGTCAGAGCAGGATTGAGGGAAAAGATCAGAAAGTTCAATTTCAGACACACTTCTGGTATCTTGTAAAAATACAAGTGAAGCTGTGCAGGAGGCAGCAGGCTATGTAGAGAGCTGGGTTTCAGCACCTCCTATTTCTTCCCTCTGGTAATGAAGCTTCTAATGAGAAAATGTATGGTTAAAATACATTTTCACTAATAGCTATTTGGTTACAAGCACAGAGAACACATAACTCGCAACAATGCCTCCGAGTCGCGTTGGAATACCAATTAATGAAAAATAATTTTTAAAAGCCTTCAAATAAAAGAGAAGATAAAATTAATACATAATTTAATTTAGCACTGTATGAAAATCTTAGTTTGCTTTTATAAATAACTTTTATATTTCCATTAACTTTAGCTTGATTTTACCTGCTACCTTAGTATTACCCAATTTTAATTCAACTTGATTACAATCTCAACGTTAATCCTTTCAAAAATAATTAATAACTTTCCAAGAAAATTTATACACCAAATAAAATTATATTCCTCTCTACCCTATAAAATGTAATTTCATTTTAAATAATAGCTTTGATAAGTTAACATAACAAAGGAACAATGTAACACTGTTTATTCAGGCTCTTTTAAGCATGAACTTAAATGTTCTCATTTGCTTACTCATTTTCTCGTTCATTTATTCAATAGTTATCCACTGACTGCCTATCAGCCCTATTTGCCAAGTACCAGGGATGCAGATAAATAAAATACACCTCTGCAACCAAGAAGGGCCCCCAGACGAGTGGAACGTTCAGGCATGTAAAAGCAAAACTGAAGTTCAATGTAAGAAAGGGGCAACTCAGAAATAAATACACAAGGAGTTATGAGAACAATGTAGAATGCTTCAAAATCCAGATAAGATTAAGCTAAACCCTAACATACATGTTTTGGGAAAACAAGTACAAAACAAATGCTGATTAAAGTGACCTTAGTGGGAGAGATTAAGTATAATGAGCCTGAGACTATTTTTGTGCTATCATATACTAACTTCCAATGACTACACTTCAGAATATCCATTTAGGTGTTTTCTGACAACTAACAATTATATACGAGTATGACTGTAGTTCTTTCGCCAAATGACTTAGCTCTAAAGCACAGAAGAACTGTTGGCCTGCAAATCACCGGTGGTCCACGGTGTCCGAAAGGTTGGCGACCGCTGGTCTGTCCATGAGGTCCGTAGGGTTGGCGACCATTGCTCTAAAGTATTCATCAACCACCTACGAGTGGACCTGCATTTAACTGCGACTGAGCTGGCTGATTTCAATGCCTTGGCAGCCTCCATAAATAAACTTTTTAACACCTTCGTCTATAGTGCCTGGGTTAAGAAATCAAACCTGAGGAGAGTCAACGACAAACAGCCCTGAGGTTTTCCCAAATAATGCACTGCTTAAGCTTCAGCCAATCAAATACGTTCCCGGCTCTGGGACGGCATCTTCTCTGAAAGCCTTTCCCAGTGCCTCTCCTCTCCACTTCCAGTTTGGTGCTGCCCAACTTGAATCATTTTTTGCTCAAATAAACTCTTAAGAATGTTAAGATGCCTCAGTTTATCTTTTAGTACCTCTTTTACAGAAGACTGTAATGTTAAAGTCACCTGCTGGCAGCCTGAGATATTTGGAAGTAAAACACCAATGACATATCCAGAAATATTTCTTTGATCAATGAATTATTAAAAGTGAATAGATTCTTTACTATCACACCATCCTATACAGACATTTAAAAAGCAAATGAGAGCTCAATGTTCAATCGCTATTTAGATTTCAACTTGATAGAAATAATAAAATTAAGGATGAAAATAAGCATGACAATAAAAACTAAATTTAAACAGTGGGATGAATTGGCTGTCTAATTCAAATGATTTTTTAAAAAAGCTCAAGTAAATTTTTTAAAACTATGCTGCAAAATAACAGAAATTTACAGTATCATATGAATATCTGTGTGGACATTTGTGAAAAAGAAATGGACTAATGAGAGAAGAGATGACTAGGAAATATGAACAACTATTGAAAACTAAGCCAAAAAATTGGCACGAAATGTAAATAAACTTTAGGAGCTAGTTTTTTAATTTGACAACTGCAAAATGGGAAACTGATAGACAACTGCAAATAAATGAGGGATGATTAAGCCAAAGAATCTCACATAGAATGATATAATTTGCATTGTAGTAACTCCTCACCGGGGAATAGGTAAATGCAGGCTGCAATTTTTATTGTCTTTGAAGGGGCTGATACTCAATGGACTTAAATTTCACAAAGAGCTGTGTGTTGCTCTATTACAATTAATGGCACTTTCTGAAACATAACGCCTCAGTAGAGAAATAATTGTGAACACATTTGAAATCTCCAGGTGTTCCTTGAAGCAATTTACATTTGACCTTCCTTGACTTTACCTTTTGGATGCTAGAAAGGTAAGCCCCACCCTTTAAAATTTTAAATCATGAGCTCTTCTATAATATAGCTCAAGAAGATACCCATGCCCACAAGCCAGCAGCTTCACCTAAGAGAAAAGATTCAGCATCATAGCTTGAGTCTATGGAAGTGGCTGACAGCTTTTGTGCTTCACTTTTCTCAGCATGATGAAAATAAGTATCGAAAACTATATCCTTCGATTTAGTTGTAAAGAATTCTGTTTTCAGAGAAAGCATTTTCTTTTTTTCAGAAAATTTATTTTAAGTTTTGATAAATGATGCTTCATTAAAGTATTTGTTTCATTTCAAAGGCCAGAACTGAGGTGGTGGTAAGTGGTGGTAGTGGTGGTGGAGTAAGGGGGCTCAAGGCAAATCCAACCCACTGACAGGTTATGTTTGGTGCGCACAGAATTAAAAAAAAAAAAAAGGAGCCAACGTTTTCCATTTAACATTCAGGAAATTTCACCCCAAATCCAAGGGTCTAGCTTATACTAAAAAGTTGGAGGTTCTAGCAACACGGCCTGCATTTTTCTAGGCCAATGACCACAGCTGCTCCCCTGGCCAACACACACATGCACCAACTCAGAATCACCCGCAGCCCTAAAACAGCAAGAACATGGAAGGAAGGGACCCAAGAGCATTGGCCTCTGAAATGAAAAACGTCACTGAGGGTAACTAAGATGAGTGCCTTGTAAACAGAGAATAGCTTTTAAAAAATGCTCTTTCTGAAGCTATGTGTCTATAATCACTTTCCAGCAAGACTGATTCTTACAATGCTGAAATTACAAGGGGTTCCACATTAGAATTCCTTGGGAATTCCTCCTCACCTCAGGAAGCAATACACAGGACGACCACGGTCAGCAATGAGGGGCAGCATAGGTTCCCAGCTAGGTCTTCCAGCCAGTAGCAGCCCACCCGACTGACTGTCTTCCTCAGGGCAGGTTAGGGTCCTCCCTGGCTCTAGAATGCCTTACCACCTACCACAATGGTCATGTCACAGTAACCGGAGTAATATGTGATAGATGCTTGCGTTTCCCACATAATAAGCAACATTCATTATTCACTTATTCATATGTTGAGCTCCTACTACATGTCACACAATTTTTTAGGCACCAGGTAAGAGCAATAGATAACACTAAGTCTGTGCTCTCATGGAGTTGACATTCTAGTGGGAGAAACAGGTAACAAACAAGTCAGAGGAGAGGGAGAGAAGTGCAAAAAGGGTCGGTGTGGCCTACATCCCACAGGAGGAGCTAGCTAAGCAGAGCTTTGAATGAAGCCATGTGGTTATCGGTGAGAGGCAGAGGGCACGGAGCTGCAAGGTGCTTGGACAGGAGAGCTCTCAGTGGGCTGGGGAATGACACTGACTTGGAAGGCAGCGTGGCGGAGAGGAGTGAGCAAGGGTGCCAGAAGGAGAAGAGCAGTAGGTGAGGCCAGATCACCTAGATGTAAAAAGTTTGGGATTTATTCTAAGTTGATCCTTTTGTATGCTAACCACCGCCAACAGTTTTGTTGTTTACTTCCTGCCAAAATCTCCTGAGATACAAAGATGGTCCTACTCATCCGCATCCTGGATGTCCTTAAAGCACTGCAAAATCACAACTCCGACCCCCAAAATATCCAAACGGAGAGATTATTATTTTTTTGCGAAGACTTATTCCTTCTTCTGTATTTCCTACACTGTTCGGTTTTATTTTCATCAAAGTACTAGTCCCTACCTAATATTTTCTTGTTAACGTACCTATTGCTCACCTCTTGCTACCCCGCTTACACTCCACAAGAGAAGTGACCGGCCCATCAACCAGGACAGCGCCTGGCACATAACAGGTGCTTGAATCTAGGCAGCCCTGTGGTCTCAGATGAGGACAGTGGAGGGAGAGGAAGCTGGAGAAGAAACAGACCATACGGAAACTGCAGGGCCAAAGTTAGGATTCTCTTCTCTACCACTGGAGTAATAGGAAGCTATTACTTGTGGAATGGCCTTATTAACAACAATCGGGGGTTGCCCGACACTTGCACGGTAGGCCTCATTGCTTTAGCATGTGGGGCCCTGCTGACCTCCCCTGCTCACTTCCTCAGCCAGACCTCACAGCCTTGTGATGTTCTTCTGCGCTGCGCAGTGTTTGCAGGCCCCCAGTGACCTCCTGTGTACAGAAGTTCGCATTTCCGTGTCATTACTCATGACGTTCTCTGCCTGGAAAGTTCCCCTCTCACACCACTTAACTACCTGATACCCTGGTCACTTCTCTGAAAAGTGCCTCGGACCTCCAAAGGTAGAAATGATTGTTCCCTACATCTTGCACTGCTTACAGCTCAGGAACTGCCTACATTCTACACCAACACCAACATATTTTATTGTTTTACTGTATTTTATTCATCTGTCTCTATCATACCTCAAGCTGCTTCAGAGTAGGGACCAATCGTTACAT
>PVJC01023958.1:0-25934 GCA_004026665.1 Murina feae | reverse complement strand
CGGCCTGTACCCTCTTGCAGTCTGGGACACCTTGAGGGGGGGGATGTCCACCTGCTTGGCATGCCTGGCCAGCCTGGGTGAGGGGCTGAGGGTCATTTTCAGGCTGTCCACAGCCCCTTCAGGGTTCGTGCACTGGGAGGTGGGAGGGCTGGTGAGTGCAGGCCTGGACATTTCCCACCAGAGGGCCCATGATCGCACACGCCTGGTGGGCCCCCACCGCTGAGGGGACACACCTGGCACAGAGCTGGGTGGCAAGCCAGGGGCGGACGCTGGTGCAGGATCCCTCGGTGGGGCCCTGCTGCTGAGCAAACACACCTGGGGTGGAGCTGGGCAGTGAACTGGCTTCGGATTCTCCACACTGTGCAGCAGACGCTCCCGCACGCCCTGTGGAGGCCCCTGGGGGACGGATGAAGGTAGCGGACCCTGGATGGGTGCTCCCGTACGCCCCCGAAGAGGCCCCTGGGGCAGAGCCAGGCTGCGGACCCAGGACGGCTGCTCCTACACACCCTGCAGAGGTCCCTGCATGCCCCGCAGAGGCTCCCGGTGGGCGGAGCCAGGCAGCAGACCCAGGACAGCTGCTCCTGGATGCCCCGAGGAGGCCCCAGGCCGGACCCCCCCTCCCACTGAGCTGACACACCTGGCACAGCTATGCCGGCCACGGAGGCTCCCAGTGCAGAGCCACCCTGCCAGCCTCCATCTTGGCTGGGTTAATTTGCATACAGCCACTCTGATTGGCTGGTGGGCGTGGCCGTGAGCAGAGGCTCAGCCAGCCTAGGCAGGCAGTTGCAACAGAAGCCTTTGGTTTGCTCTAGCTCCATGGCTGTTGGCCTTCATCTTGGCTGGGTTAATTTGCATACAGCCGCTCTGATTGGCTGGTGGTAATGGTCAATTTGCATGTTTCTCTTTTATTATATTAGATTCCCTGTGCTGTACTTTATATTCCCATGTCAAGTCCATTCTTTATTCAGATTTTCTCATTTTCTTTTTTCATGTTCTCTCTGAGTCTCAAGATCTTATCCTGTTTAGTTATTATGTCTCCTTAGTTTCATCTTGATTGTTGTAGTTTCTCAGACTTTGCCTGTTTTTTTATTACCTTGAAAATTTTAGGATTACTAGTTAAATATTTTGTAGAATGTCTCTCAATTGGGACTTACTTAATATTTTTCTCATAATTAGCCTGCGGAATTGTTTGGGAGGAAAGCCACAGAGGTACAGTATCATTCTCATCACATCATATCACAGGTATATACTGTCAACATGACATTACTGTCTATGTTATCCTTCATCACCTGGTCGAGGTAGTGTTTGTCAAATTTCTTCACTGTAAAATTAATTCTTCTTTCTCCCCCTTTCCATATTATACTCTCAAGCCTGAGTCTTATAATTCATATAATTCCAGAGACTGGTATTAAAAAAAGAAGGCTTTACAATAACAAAAGGATTCTTAGGCAAGAACAAGAAAAGGTTTCCTTCCTGTGCACCAATAGTAGGAGAAAGGTTTCCTTCAGACTCCCAAGGGTTGCATAAAGAATCTGATTTGATAAAGTTTTTTTAAAATAAATCTTTCTGGATCCAAATAATTGTTCAGATTATTACAGATGTTCCTTTTTTTTTAAACCCCCATATCTCCCCTCCACCTGGTTCCCCCCACCACCCCGTGCCCTTACCCCCACCACTGTCTTCATCCATAGATGTAAGATTTTTGTCCAGTCTCTTCCCATACCCCTCACACCCCCTTCCCCCTGAGAATTGTCAGTCCATTCCCTTTCTAATGCCCTTACTTCTATTCTATTCACCAGTTTATTCTGTTTGTCAGATATTTCTATTGACTTAATTGTCATATTCACTTGTTGATAGGTATTTGTTGTCACTTTGTTGTTCATAATTTTTATCTTTACCTGTTTCTTCTTCTTTCTCTTCTTAAAGAATGGCCTTCAACATTTCAAATAATCCTGGTTTGGTGGTGATGAACTCCTTTAGCTTTTTCTTATCTGTGAAGCTCTTTATCTGACCATCCATTTTATATGATAGCTTTGCTGGGTAGAGTAATCTTGGTTGTAGGTTCTTGCTATTCATCACTTTGAATATTTCTTGCCACTCCCTTCTGGCTTTCATGGTTTCTGTTGAGAAATCAGCTGACAATTGTATGGGTACTCCCTTGTAGGTAACTAACTGTTTTTCTCTTGATGCTTTTAAGACTCTCTCTTTGTCTTTTGCCTTTGGCATTTTAATTATGATGTGTCTTTGTGTGTTCCTCTTTGGATTCCTTTTGTTTGGGGTTCTCTGCCCTTCCTGGACTTGTAAGTCCATTTCTTTCACCAGGTAGGGAAAATTTTCTGTCATTATTTCTTCAAATAGGTTTTCAATATCTTGCTCTCTCTCTCTTCTTCTAGCACCCCTATAATTCTGGTGTTGTTATGCTTGGAGTTGTCCCAGAGATTCCTTACACTATCTTCATATTTTTGAATTCTTTTTTCTTTTTGCTTTTCTGGTTGGCTGTTTTTTGCTTCTCCGTATCTCAAATCTTTGACTTGATTCTTGTGATCCTCTAGTCTGCTGTTGGATCTCTGTATATTATTCTTTATTTCAGTCAGTGTATACTTAATTTCTGATTGGTCCTTTTCCATTTTTTTGGTATTCTCATTAAGATCCTTGAAGGTCTCACTTAGTTCCTCGGAGGTTCGTAGAAGATTCTTGAGTAGCTTTATAACTGTGGTTCTGAGTGCTATATCCATTCATTTGCTTCCCTCCATTTCTGTCATTTGTGCTCTGTTTCTTTGTCTCTGCATTTTGGCTGCTTCCCTGCATTGATAGAGTGCTGTTTTCTGTCCCAGCTGCAGTCTGTTAATTTAGGCTGCAGGCAGACAGGCAAACAGCTTGGGGCAGGGTCTCAAAGTCACTGTGGCGGAGCAACCTGCGATGGCTGCCCCTCAGCCGGCTCCGTGGAATTTTCCATGCCCTGGCATCTGCGTGCCCCTGAGTCCCCAAGTCTCAGAGCTCTGTGTCATTGATCACTATGAACAGCTCTGCTAGAATGCCACTGTCAACTTCTGCCCCATTGCCAGATCGCCCACAAAGCATTCAGTGCGACCCCGGAGCTTGTAAACCCTTCTGAGCCGCCAACCCAGGTGCAGCAGCTGCCTCCACCCTTTCGCACCGCCGCCACCCTTTCGCGCGTCTGTATCTCTGTTTTGGCGCCGAGAACTTCTACTCAGTCTCAATGCACTCCTCTTGCCTTCTAGTTGTAAAGCTTCCACTCCCTTGGTTCTGAGTATGGTTGTTTAGCTTTATTGTTGTATTTTTTAACATGTTTGTGGGAAGCTGCATATTCAGGTATATACCTTATGCCACCATCTTGGTTCTCCTCTGATTTGATAAAGTTTTAAATTGACATGATGCACAAGAATATTCATTTTTTTATACAATATGGAGGCATGTGAATACTTGCCTTTGTTAATATACATCTGTCCTTGGCCATATAACGTGAGAATAATGAGAATAACATACTATATCAGAATAATAACTTAAGAATCAAATACAGAGATAAACAAAGGACTATGAGAACATTGGAAGAAAGAATACTTTCAGCTAGGCAACTTGAGGACAGCTTCATGGAGGGTGTGACATGTGAACATGGGTTTAAGAGGTAGAGGAGGCTAAAAGAATATCACATGCACTGACATGGAAAGGAATAGGAAATGCAGAGGTTGTATGTGTGAGAGCACAGGGTGAGTAGAATGTCTGTTCCAGGCAAAAGAGTTTTCACTTCATTCTGTAAGCAGAGTTATGGAGGACACTGACATTTTGGGTTAATGGCAGTAATATGATCAGATCTGAGTTTTAGAAATCATAGAGGGAATGGGGGGGGGGTGAGTGGGTGGGAAAAGGTTAACCAAAGAACATATCTATCTAATAACAGGGTAATATGCAAATTGGTTGAGACGCTGTCATGAAATAACCAAACAGCAGGCTGTGTGTGCAGCAGGTGCAGGTGGGTGGGGACTGGCAGTGTCAGGGATGGGGGTGGGAGAGACGGGGTCCCATGGAGGGTGACCTGTACTCCCAACATGTCGGTGGCAGCTGTGAGCACTCCTGATGGCTGCTGCTGCTTGCCCAGGGCTGACCCAGGGCTCCGGCAAGCTGCCAATGGCCATTGCCACTATGAGGACCCAAGGCTCAGGTAATGAGGCCCAGAAAGGCTCAGGTAAGCCATAGTGACTGCCTGAGCCTCATGAGTGGCAGTGGCAGCAGCTATCAGTAGGATACCTCCTTAGGGCTCTCGGACTGTGAGAGAAGGGGCAGGCTGGGCTGAGGGACCCCCCTCCAGTGCACAAATTTTGTGCACCAGTGCTCTAGTAAGTATATATGTATAACCCATGGATACAGACAATAGTGTGGTAAAGGTCTGGGATGGGGGGGGGGCGGGTGCAGCTGTGGGGTAGAAGGGGTCAATGAGGAAAAAAGAGGGACGCCTGTAATACTTTGAACAATAAACATAAATTTTAAAAAAATTATTCACCTGATCCTCCTATCTAATAAAAGAGTAATATGCAAATTAGCCATAACTTCGTGACAAAGATGGCCGCTCCCATGGCCACAAGATGGCAGTGCCTATAGCCACAAGATGGTGGCACCCAGTCCGGCTCAGCCCTGCCACTGAAGTGGTCAGGCCTGTTAGCCAGGCAGGTGGCGGCAGAGGCGGGGAGCCCCGAGGGGCAGAATAGACAATCAGAGGGGGTTGGGGGTCCTGTGCCCAGGCCAGAGGCCTTCACCAGAGGCCTGGGTAAGGGCAGAGATGGTGATCAGAGGGGTATGAGGGTGCCCTACCCAGGCATAAGGCCTGGGCCAGAGGCCTCAGGCATGGGCAGGGGCAAGGCTGGAGATCGCAGGGGCCTGGGCTCTGTGAAGCCGGAGATTTCAGGGGTCTGGTGGTCCTGGCCCAGGCCTGCATCATCAGCCAGAGGTTACAGGCCTGGGCAGGGGTGGAGCTGGGATTGGAGGGGCAGGGTTGGAGCCGGTGATTGGAGTAAACTACAGAGAAAATACCTTTTCTTACTGCTCATTGGCTAAGCTTCCTGTATGCCACTGGTAATATTCTTAGTAACTTGGGTAATAAGAATCCAAAAAGGTGATCTAGGGTTTTTCCACCACACTGCTGGAGGAAAAAAAAAAAAGAAAGTCCACTGCTGGAGGGCTAAGAAATGTCATATCCTGCCCTAGCTGATTTGACTCAGTGCATAATGCCTCAGCATGCTGACTGCAGGATATGGGTTCAATTCTGACCAAAGGCATTTATCTAGGTTGCAGGCTCCTCCCTGGCCAGGGCCCAGGCCAGGGCTCATGCAGGAGACAACCAATCAAAGTGTTCCTCTCACTTTGATGTTTCTCTGTTTTTCCCTTCTCTTCCACATTCTCTAAAAATCAATGGAAAAATATCCTCACGTGAGGATAACAAAGAAAGAAAGAAAGAAATGTCATATCCTATGAAAGACACATCTTGAAAATGCCTAAAGAAAGTTGTCATTTCTTCATGGTGAAGGGACTGGAGTCTGTGTTGATGAAAACACTTTGGTGGCTGTGGTGACTGGCAGTGGCTGCAGCAGCAGGGTGATGGGGTTGATGGCTTCCCCTGATTAGTCTGGTTGCCTCCCGCAAAGGGAGGCCAGATTGTGGCTTAGCCCGCTCCCCAAGAGGAGCAGGGAGCGGGCATAAGCCATCAGTAGGACACCCCCTGAGGGCTCCCAATATGTGAGAGGGGGCAGGCTGGGCTGAGGAACCTTCCCTAGTGCACAGATTTCATGCACCAGGCCTCTAGTGTAAATATAAAAAGAAAAGAAAAATAACTGGCAAATGCCTATTGGAAGGATAAGAGGTTAGAAAGAGGGAGAAAAGGAGGTATTATAAGAAATTATGAAAGGATAGAAAATAAAGAAGGTGATATTGAAAATAGAATAGAATAGAAAGAATTTAGATATATTATGATGGCAGAATAGATAAGTCTTGGAGCCAGTACAACATTAACAGTAGTAGAGACTACTAAACCCATTTCCTCTTCTTGCTGGCCACCCAGCTGGAGAACATTCCCCAGCCTCCTTTGCATTAGGTGGCACTGTGTGACCGAGTTCTGGCCAAACAGAACACTGTGGATGAAAGTCATATACAAACCTTCCAGACCTATCCTCTAGGCTCTCTTTCTCTTCCCCATTCATGGTCCCAGTGGAATGGAGAAGTCCCATTCTACTCTGTGGGCCATGCATTGAAGATGGTAGAGCCACAGGAGATCAGGAGCTCTGTTTCCTGAATCACCACTTTGAGAAGCATTACCCCAGCTTGCTAGACCTTGAGACAGGTGAGAAGTAAATGTCATACTTGCGTCTTTCTGCAATCACAACATAGTTTACACTACCCTCAGCACATTAGAAATTGGTACATTGAGGTGGGTGCTCCCATAACAGGAAACTAAAGCATGTGAGATCGTTTTGTGCGGAAACAGATATTGGAGGCTGGAAGACTGGAGAACCCTGTTTGCTATGGAAACATAGTTGATAAAATCGTTGCCTGAGTCACTGTGCAACAGTTTGGGCTGTGCACAGGTAACATTCACAGGAAGCCTGGCTGCACAGCGGCTCCATAATCTCTGATGGAAAGGGGCTAGAACTGTACCTGGGTTAGAGAGAGGTTGAATGAGTGTGTAGAGTTCTTTACATTAGATGTAGGAATTGCCAATTGAGTTTATCAAACAACTAGGGGCCTGGTGCACGAAATTTGTGCACAGGGGGCGGGGGGGGGTGGTGGTCCCTCAGCCTGACCTGCACCCTCTCCAATATGAAGTTCTTGGGGACTCTCACAATCCAGGACCTCTGGTTCTTAACCGCTAACCTGCCTGCCTGCCATAACCACTCTGCCTGCCTGCCTGCCTGATCCCTCTAACTGCTCTCCCCTGCTGGCCTGGTCACCCCTATTAACTTTCTTTTTTAATCTTATCTCCTTCACACACAATTGTATTTGACTTCCTTATTGGTTTCGTCCTCTCACACAATTTTTCCCTTTTATGTAACACTTTTCCTACTGACTCATCATTTATAAACTTTTCTTTCCTCCTTATTTCCTACTTCTGTTCCATCATCATTCTTCCCATTTTTCTACTACCCTCCGTCCCTTACCACATTCCTTCTTTCCTTTATCTTTACCCCTGCCCACTCTCCCCTTTTCCTTCCTTCCCACCTTAATTTTTTTCTTCACTTCCTCCCTCTGACCTACTTTGCTCCCTCCCCCATTCCTTCCTTCTTCCCATTCTCCTTTTAAGCTCTACCAGCTCCCCCATTATAACTTTTCTTCCCTCCCTCTTTTTCTCTCATCCTACCTTTGCCATACATCCTTCTCTACTTACTTCCATTATTTTAAAGCTATCTATCTACCTGCCTAATTATCCACTATCATTTATCTTTTTTTCTTTTCTGACTGCTACTTTCAAAATCTGTCCCCAGTACACAACTATACTTGATTTTCATTATAGGCCCTACAGTTCACTCATACATCCTCTTTTCTTAACTCTGCTGTCCACTGACTCTTTTATAAAGTTCTTCCCTCCATCCTGTTCCACCCCTCCCCCACCTGGTTACTTCCCCCCAAATTCTCCAAGGCTGTTGCTCCCTCTGCCCTCCCCCCTGCCCGTCTCTCCCACTCCTGGCTCCGGCCGGTTCACCCCAGCTCTGAAGGGAGATGGGGCCTCTCACAGGAGACCCCTGCCCCTGTGGCAGAGAAAATGGAGCTGGCAAGACAGTGAGCCTAGGAGGCGTGTATGAGAGAGGGAGCAGCCCTCCTTCCCTCATTAAAGCTTCCTTCGTTAAATCCTCTAGCTGCCCAGCCGACCTGCCACCACTGTGGCTGCGATGGGCCTGGGTGGGTCCCACTGAGGCTTAGCAGCCTCCGTGCATGTGTGCCCCGGAACCCACCCAGGCCCTGGGCTGCTGCCTCTATCTGAGACAGTGGTCTTCAGTCTGCCCTGCTGGGCCGTGGCTTCTTCCAGCGCTCCCGCCTCCGCCATCTTGACTGGGCTATTTTGCATACAGTCACTCTGATTGGCTGGTAGGCGTGGCTTAGGCATCCCAAACAGATGGTTAATTTCAATATTTCCCTTTTATTAGATTAGATAGGATGGGAAAGGCAACAGGATGATGAGGCCCTAAAGCCCACCTGAGAAAGCCCTCAGTACTGCCATATGCTTGCAGAGTGGTCTTCTCAGCTGTCCCCCTCACAGAGCTGGAACCAACCTCAAAAATGCCTCACTCAGACCTTTCCCTTCAAGGGCATCTTGCTCCGGAGTAAGAAAATGGCAGCTCTGGCTCTGGGGCCCAGGTTGGGAGACCCAGAAACATTTTTCAGCCAAGAAGTGTGGACTGTTCTGTTTAGGGTCCTAGAAGAGGTAAGCAGGAGGGATAGGAGAGGACACAGAAACTTGGAAATATAAAGTGACTTATTCAAGGTCACATAGCTGTTTCTCCATTTTAAATGACTTGCTAGCAGGATATAGCAAATTAGAAGCAGAATCTCAACTATAAAATCTACGAGGGGAGCTGAAAGGGACATTAGTGTTTGTACTTTAGACATCTGACCCAACTCATCCACAGATGGAAACATGAAGGCCCAAACAGAGAACAAGAGTCCTCTCTCTCTCTCTCTCTCTCTCTCTCTCTCTCTCTCTCTCTCTCGTTTTTAAAAATATTTTAATGAGAATTTAATAGACTATTTATTTAATCCTCACCTGAGGATGTTTTCCCATTGATTTTTAGAGAGTGTGGAAGGGAGGCAGAGAGACACACAGAGAGAAACATCGCTGTGAGAGAGACGTTGATTAGCTGCCTCCCTCATGTGCCCTGATCAGGGCCAGGGATCGAGCCTGCAACCAAGGTATGTGCTCTTGACTGGAATTGAACTTGGGACCCTTCAGTCCATGGGCTGAAGCTCTGAGTCAAACCAGCTAGAGCAAGAGTCCACTCTTATGCAGCACCAGCTGTGTATACACCCGGTACCCTTCAGAGAGTGTTCCATGTATTGATTCATTTTGTCATCACAACAGCACTATCATCTCCATTTTGCAGATAAAGGAGCACTCGCAGGGCGGACCAGTGATATCAGAGGAGGACAAGTACATTGCCTACCGTCACACATCTCATGAACGACAGAGCCAAGATTCAAATGCATGCCATCTAACTCAAGTCTCTGTTTGCCACCAATGCGCTATCCCAATGCTGTAACACCACGGGGCCAGGAATCTTCTGACAGTGACAGTTCAGAAAGATGAGCAGCGGGGGCTTTGCAAAATACATGCTTATAAGCATACCCTTTAGAAGGAAAATTACAAAACTCTACAGTTCAGTTATAGTGAGAAATAATGGAACATTTTATGGCCTTAAAAATTCAATAACTCAAGAGCTCCATTCTACTCAAACCTCTCAAGGTAGAAATGAAGTCTCCTGTTGCAGATTGTAACTTTCAAAGGGACTTTGACGTTTGTCAAAGTATGTGTGTGTGGGTGGCAGTACTAGTAAATGCCTTCCTTGCAGCTGCTGGGAGCTGTGAGCTCCCTGCATGAGGAGGTGTGGGTGGCCGGATGTCTGTTCTCCGGGAGGCAAAGAGAGGCAAGGAGTGTCTACTCTGAGCCAGCTGTGTACCTTGAGTATTTTATTCAGCACTCCCCTGCTTGTGTCCGGGAACCATTTTCTCCTCTGCATTCTTGCCGGTTTACACAGCAGGAACCTCTGCACTCTGAGTGATTGGGAAGTTAGCTTGTCCTCACCTTCTCCCTCTCCTGCACCCCCCCCGCCCCCGGGAGGGGGGACTTCTCTTCTTGGAGAGGCCAAAGAAGGGCTCCCTTCTTCAGGCTGGCTGCACGCAGGGTGGAGACTGTTTTCATTGCTTCTGCAGTCCAGTGGGAAGAAGAGTTGGATCCCAGCCCAGGACCGTGTCTCTCTTTCTCCAGAATTCAGGGGTTAGAGGCGATCTGCCCACCCTCGTGTGTCTATGCCACATCTGCAGTTCTACCCACGTACCGATCCAGACTAGGCCAGGGCTGTGCCATTCTGAAGGTATTTTGGTGGCAGGTCCGGTTTACGTGCTCCAACAAGGCCATCAATCAAGCTACCATTTTCATCTCTATTTGATTGTAAATATGACTATTTTTAAACTGAAAAGTCCTACTACCTAAAAGAGCTGAAAGGGGGCTTAAAATGGTATAGCTCAAGCCCCCTCTCGTGCAGCTACAAAGCTGAGAACGGTATGCCTTCTTGCTGGTCCACCCTGCCAGACCCACCCCCACCCCCCAGGTGCTGGCAGAATAATTAGAAGTGGGTTACCCAAGACTGCTCCATCGCCAGGCCGGGCCCTGCTGCTTTAAGCCCTGCCCAAACCCTGAAGAACTGGGAGACTCAGCCCTGCCTCAGATCTCACTGTGCCTTGGCTTTGTCCAAGTGACCCCTTGCTGAAACTGCTCTGTGCCTATTGTGGTCACTCACTCAGGAGCACCTGAGTCTCCCTCCTGTTGGCACGGCTCAAACCCTTTGATTGCCAGGGCATGGCCACTAGTATCTTTGGGATGTGTCTACGTTCTGGATCTGACCCAGTGGGCTGAAACCTGCATCTAGGTCACCTGCCTACCTGCCCACACCAGGGTGGGTACTTGCTGTGAACTATACTAGTGTAGCTGGACTTCTCTTAATACCAGACTGTATTAAATAGAGCAATAATTTTATCTCATTGAGCAACTCCAAGGTGGTTGCTAGGGAACCAATAGGCATGTATACTAGTATGTAATTTGTAAATTTTGTAATAGCCCTAAATTAGCAGTAATCTGCGCTCTTGGTTCAAATGAATTTGGACTGAGCAGACTGGGAAGCAGGTGAGGAGGAAAAACAATCAGAGGTTGGCTTTCACTGTGGTATGTTCACACTCCTCAAAGAGGGAGGCAGAGGGGACATCATGGCTCCCTTTCTAGTGGACCTGGAAAGCTAGAAAGGCAAAATAGTGCAGTCCTTCCTTTCCTATGAATTCAGGTTCTACTAGCACAGTGATTGGAGGCAGCAGGAGAAGAGATGGAGATAAGGGAATATCTACAGGGACTTTTTATTTTAAGATGCATTCAGACTCTTAACATTGTCATTCATAGAAAGCTGCAAACTCCAAATTAGGAGAATCAAGCTACTTGGGAAACGGCATCATCAGAAAAACCCCAGGGTGGTCTGAATGCCGGATTCGGTGTCACAGTTGGAAGAGGGTGGGCATCATTTCTGCCTGGCCTTTACATGGTCTATCCCTGTGGTCAGAAGGTCATCCAACCTCTGCTCTTGGACATTTCCAATGACGAAGAGCTCACTCCTCAAGGCAGCCAACTTTATTTTAAAATAGCCCTCAGGGTTAGGAAACATGCCATATATCGAGTCAAAAATGGGGTGTGGGTGGGTGGGATGCTCCCTCCTTGGTGCCGTTGGCCGGCTGAGCTCGCCGAGGCTTTTTTGTGAGTCTGAAAGACAGTCTCCCTCCGCTGTATGTGCCCATCACCGAGCAAGCCGCAGTGGCACGGGGGCCAGGACTATCCAGAACATTCCTCGAAGCACCGTTTGAACAAACCTGTCTCTCAGAGTCCCGCAGTGTTTATCTCATTGTGATAAAAACCAAAGTGCAGACCCTGTTGCCCAAGGTAAAGCCATCTGAAACTTTTCTTCATATGGTGTCAGGGCCCAAGAAGGATGACTCTGTTCTAGAAGTAGTCGGGTGTGCAAGCTCAGGGCGGTCCTGTGCTCTTCTTTGAAACATCACAGTCCCATCAATGCGCTGGATGTCACATCAGCTTGTGGCAGCTCCCTCCCCCTGGTGACTCCTGTTGAACTGTCCAATTAGGGGAATCCCCCAGCTTATTTCTTTCTGCTGGTGGAATATGACATGCCTCCCCCCGACCTCAGCTCTATTGGGACTGTGGACGCTGTGGATGTGCAAGGCCCCCTCTAGTTGCTGGCCTGCTTTTGCTGTCAAGGTCATGCATATTTTAAAATTAAGATCTCAGGGATGCAACCTCCTGTCTCTGGTTCGTTGGCACCTCTTCTGGTCTTTGAGGCCCTTGGAGGTCATTGCCTTATGTGACCTAATTCACATGGTCCTGTTCCCTTTAGCTCTAATGTATTCAGACCGGCATGCTGAGTGAAGCTAAATGTCTAATTTGCCCTTTATCAATGTCTGTTCTCTTTTGCAATTTCTTGACAGAGAAGTCAGAGGGAAGGCAGACACGGAGGAGTTCTGCTCTTTCTCTGACCCACGGAAGCAATCCTCATTCGCGTAGCTGATGATATATCATCCTGGTGAGAGGTCATAGTTTAGGGTTGTTTTTTTTTTAAATAAAAAGACTTCCAACCTGAGTGTGTGTATATCCTGCATAGCCCTTTTACATTGTTTGGGACTGCTGAGTCTTGTGCTATTTCATTGTTTCAACAAATAGTCCCAGGGCTTAGAACACATGGACACATTCATTACATTCTTACTCAGCTCAGGCACTCTTGTGGAAAGTCTGTTTTCATGTGCCACAAAATCATAGCGAAGGCCTGCCTCACTGCAGCGAAAGAATCCAGGAAGAAGTAAATGGTCACAAGTGGCAACTTTGTACATTCCAAACTGTGAAGTGATGATCAGATCCCTCTGGTGGGACTCTAGTTTTGTCTCTGAACTCAGCTCAGGATTTGCTAGAAAACCAACTGCCCTGTGGACGGGGAAGTAACCTCAACCTTAGAGTAAAGAGTCCGGATGTGTCTGGCAGGAAACAGGGGTGAAACGGTGGGACAGGGTTTGAAAGCTGCGTCTCTGGAAAACAGCAGAGCTAGTCTATTCACCGAAAGTCAGGGGCGTGCGCACACAGCTAGAAAGAGGAAAAGGAATACCTTTGGCCCCATATTAGAAGCGGCATGGTTTTGGTAAAAAAGGAGAAAAGGTGATGAGACTCTGCCATTACTTTTCTTTCTTTCTTTTTCAGAATACTAACTTAAACTTTAGTCACTGCAGCTGAAATTTTACTATGAAACCGAGTACATGGCTCTGACATGCCAAAATTCCTTGGTGTAGATTTGTGCCTGGGAAGAATCCCAGTGAGAAGCAGCTATCCCCATAGCAATTTTAAAACTTTGTGTTTAAAATGTAGATACGTCAATAACATATACACTTTGAGTGGTTAATTAAAAGGCACTTACAACCATCCACAGAGATAATAATAGTGTAACCCTCCCTAAGAGCCAGGAGGGGAGACAGGGTGAGTGCTCCCAGGGTGAGTGCTCCCAGGGGGATGCTGAGCTGGTGGACAGGATGTCTGCCAGGAGAGCCTAAGGGAGCCCTGGAACTGCACCCCCCGCCCCTGCACCCCTGCACCCCCCTCTGCAGCTTGACTGAACTGAAAGGCAGTTTGGAGGATAAAGACAGTATCTCTGGGCAAGAGGTAAACCCCAGGCCTAGTGGCCTCCAGGTTTGGGACCCCAAAGGCAAGAGCTGGGGAAGAGTAGTGTGATTGGATTTCCTCTAGGAGGCACATCAATCCAAACCCCATTCCAGAAACTCATCCCTTGAGGATTTAGGAACTCACTACCAGCTGTTCACAGTGCCAGGCATTTGGGGGCAGAACTCTTAGTGTTTCTCAGGCATATGCAGGGCGCCGCCTATTCTCCCTTGGCAGGGGCACACCGAAATGTGCAAGGCTGGTTTGCTTTGTCACTGTGTGTGCGTGTGTGTGTGTGTGTGTGTGTGTGTGTGTGTGTGTGTGTAGGCTCCTGGCATGTAGTGCTTGGGACCAGAGAGGCTCAATATCCTGCCACTTTGGGTCAGTTTCACACAACATACTTGACCCCATTGTCAAACGCTGTGCTTTGGGCTCCGTTAAAAGAAAAATTCCCTTAAAATAAGAAGGTACCATTTTCAGTTGGTTTCGGTATTTTACAGTTTAAAATGATTGCATCTCAATCTTTCCTGCCTTTACATTTTAAAAGACTCTTAAATTTAGGAAATACATATTAGCATAAAGAAAATGATAAAATAATCATCAATACCACCCTTTAGATATAACAATTATTAATGTGTTGGTGTCTATCTTTCCATTCATTTGTAAAAAATAGGACAAAACTACTTGTACTATATTTCAATCATCTCCTTTTAGTTAACACCTTGTGAATCTTTTCATTTTCTTAAATGTAACCTCCTACATTATTTTAGTTGCTGTCCAATGTTCTATCTTATGGGTGTGCATCATCTTATTATCTTCTGCTGTTGAAGAGCTAGATTTATTTTTGCTACTAATACTGAGGAGGAAGCTGGTCTTGCAAGGAGTGTTAGGCCATAAAACCGAACAAAGCTCTGTCCTGCCGGAGGGCCGGGGGCTTTGTTCTGAGCCCAAAACCAAGAATACCTGGGGGAAGGGTAGATGAACAGAATACTCCCTTCAGGGCCTTGCGGGGAGGGAGTATATTTGCAAATCAATGAGCTCAAGGGGCAGTTATAAAGCAAGGTTCTTGTGTGCTACCCCCACTCTGGATTTGGGATTTAGGACAAACCCCAGAGTACGTGCGTGTTATTAAAACTGTGATTTCTCCACTTCTTCAAAGCATCATTTAGTTTTTTTGGTCTTTCTGCAACAATACAATATGGCAATTTATCTTTTCTTCAAAAAAGATCCTTAATTGTCAGAGAGCGACAGGATGTTTGACATCCTGGGAAGAATTTAGGATCTTCAATGACGAACCTTAGATTCAAGTCTCACCTCTGCTACTTATTTGTTAATCACGTGGCCATAAGCCAGATGTCTGTGCCTCAGCATCATCTGTAACATGAGAATAACAAGACTTACTTAGTACACGGGATTGGCTGTGATACTACCCACGAAGCTACCTTTTAACTGTAACTCTCAGTAGGAGAGATTTTAGAAATATATTATCTACCATTTATTGCGAGCTTCTCATATGCCAAGTACTTTTCTATGCTTTAATACTTTATTTCATTTTAATGCTCATAGCAAACCTATAAGGAAGGTACTATTTTATTACCCACATGTTACACAGGAGGAAAACGAGACAGCTGCATCACTTTCCCCATATTGGATAAAAGCTGAAAGTGGCAGAGCAGGGACCCAGGTCTGCCTGACCTGTGGCCCAGGCTCTGGGGCGAATACCCTGCAGACACGGGGGCATGCACAGTTTTACAAAAGACCTGCTCTAACATCATTACTGTCTTCCACATCCAGCTCTGCGGGAGATGAATGTAATCATTAGTGGAGATGTTGTAGAAGACAGGAGAAAAAACCAAGCAAGGCTATAGAGAAATGGAGTTACACAGTTTATTACTTTGACGGACTCAGTGGAATAATTTCCCAAGTCTGAGCAAAGTAACATGCAGGGAGCTTCTCTTTTATATTTTTCTGGGGTCTTTGTCCCTCAAATATGGATTATGCTTCTGCTCCTTTCGCGGGCTTTGCAAAAAAGGCCCCAGGTGTTGGAGGTCTTGAGACCATATCTAATGATCTGGCCTGGTGCCAGCACTAATAACTCATCCCCCACCCCTCCCCGGGGCTGTGCACTGTTCATAGTTTATGGCCTCTGTGAAATGTGAGCATTTAGGTAACAGGTCCTGCCAGACCAGTTTCTGGGAAAGAGGCAGGGACTTAAGTATAGGTTATCAAGAATGTGCACTGGGCTTGCTGGCACAGATGCAGATTGTTAGCCCCCCAAATATCAGGGTTACATTGGAATTAGCCTTTTAGCCTTCTCAGAGATAATCGTAAGGCCAAAATGGCCCCGACCAGCCTCACAGCCTGGGTTTAAAGGGGGTTTTATCAATCCTTGAAAATGGGTGTGATGATCCTTATACATACATAGCACTTATATATTTCAAAGCTGTTTGCTATTGTTCTCTCATTTGTTCCTGATTATATCTCTGTGCTGTGGAGGAAGCAGGTGTCTTACAGGGGAGGAGTGGCTTGTCAAACCTCACACTACAGGGTGTACACTGGGGAGAGAAAACATTGCTAAATCAACTACATTAATATCATCAAAAGATACTTATAAAGAAAGTGAAAGTACCAAATATCTTGAGGAAGATGATTTTAGCATAATAACTCTGACAAGGAATTTGCCGGAAGCCAATTCCAGCATGTCATAATTGCAAGAGTCTCATCAAAAGGTTGATGGAACTTGGGGACTCAACAAGGGCTGAGTCACATATGTTGTCAGCTGTTGGGAATGGCTGCGTGCATTTCCCCAAATCTGAAAAGGGATGATTGTTTGCTACCAGACAGCTTAGGGCATCTTAATCTACATGTTATTGCCTCCTACTGGCCAAACACCTGAACAGCCATAGGCTAATTCTTTCAATCTGATAATGGACTGTGTACCGTATATGAAGCCCTACCCTTTGAAGTGTGTATCTCCACCTCGCCTCAGGACAATTTGTGTTAATGAAAAGCATGGGGTTCTGAGATGAGGGGATGTTAGTTTCTTTAATTAGGCTCCTCTGACCCCCAAATGCCTTTCAAAATTATATTTCATCTCTGGATTCTTACTTAAGTTGCACACAGACCCTTCTTCAGGTTGCTGAACCCTTCTTTTTTAAAAAATGTATTTTATTGATTTTTTTACAGAAAGGAAAGGAGAGAGATAGAAAGTCAGAAACATTGATCAGCTGCCTCCTGCACACCTCCTACTGGGGATGTGCCCACAACCAAGGTACATGCCCTTGACTGGAATCGAACCTGGGACTTTTTAGTTCACAGGCCGACGATCTATCCACTGAGCCAAACCAGTTAGGGCAGCTGAACCCTTCTTAATGCTGGAACAAGAACCCTGGCAGAATTAATATCCAGATTATATATCTTAAAATTCTACAAATCAATTAAGACAATCCTGTCTCCAAATGGGAACAGGATACAAATAGGCATAATTACAGATGAGGAAACACAAATGACAAATACACATAGGAAAATATGTTTAATCTCAATAGTAATCAGGGAAATAAAAACTAAGACCAACGGGACACCATTTTGCACTTGCTGAATTAGGAAAAATTAAGATAATAGAAAGTGTTTATGAGGATGTGGATCAACAGAGACGCTTTTAAACTGCTCCGAACACTGAGATTTACATAATCACTTTGCAAAATACTTTGATAGGATATAGTCCAGTTGACAACATGCCGTCCCTATGACCCATCAATTCCATTTCTGGAGAAACACTGGTCCCTGAGGTACTAGAGACATGGACAGTAATGAAAATGAATAACATACAGCTGTTTGCATCAACTCAAAAAAAATCTCACAATCATCTTTTTTAATTTAAAGACCAACATAACTCACATAGTTGATGATCTAATGTTCTCAAAGAGCGAGATGAAACAATTTCCATGTTTTTCAAAAACTCGTAAGAATTTTTTTGTTGTACAGGATGGTGCTCCAACCGACTGAGTCCCCCGGTCAGGGCGTGACCCTCCCTCTCTTCATCTTTTATCTGTTTAGCTGACATGAGCATCTGGCCACCAAGGATGCAATTAGAGCACATGGCTCTCCTATGTTCTGTGGTCTCAAGACAGAAACCTAAAGTCTGATTAAGACTTTCCACTCAGGGTGAGTGAAAAAAACTGGTGAAAAGGGATGAGGAGTGGACCAGTCTATGTGCTAATTCTGGCTTTGCCTCACCCTGGTGTGTGGCCCTCGACACGTCACTGGGCTCCAGTTTTCTATTTCTTTCTTATCAGTTGTTCTTATTTGGAGGTGAGCCCTCCTGAGGGGGCCTTTGGGACATGCAGGGGGAAGTTTTTGTCATCAGTGACTGGGAAGCCACAATGCCAGTGGTGCCCCCAATGAGAAACACTGGCTCTCACGGTCCTGCAAGCCTCTGCGGTTCTCTGGTCTGCCTGTGTGATGGTTGCTGCTGGGGCGGGGACCTGCGGGATGCTTTCTGAAGCATGGGGCTCTCTGCTCGCGCCACTGGGGACGCGTGGCTGTGGTACATACAACTCCGGCACCTTTAGGGCTGCAGGTGCTCGGCTCTCATTTATTCCCTGCTTGGGAGCTGAGCTGTCCTTGCAGTAATATTTGGTTGTTGTGTTTGAAGAGAACAAGCACAGGTCGCTTGCTCACTGGCTCTGTCAGGCAGCAGGAGCAGAAACTGGCTCGCTCCGGTTCTAACTGCATCCTCAGGACAACTGCATTCAGGGCTCTGTTGTCCTGTGCGAAGCTGAGCAGCGCCCTCCCTGGGACACACTGGGAATGTACACGACTGGCTGCTCTGAGAACATGCCCTCCCCTCGGGGAGAAAACATCCCATAGCTGTGGCTTGAGCTGAGCAGACCACTGGCGTCCCATGGGGGTGCCTCAGTGGACACTGCCTTTGGAGAAGGCGGCCCACGCCAGGGTGCAAAGTTTGCTGGGAGGAATGACAGTTGGGTTTCGGTGCTCACCTGCTCCCGTGGCCAGGCGCTCTTGTGCACGAGCTGCACAACTGTACCCAGTGGCCAGACCCTCTGCTCCCCATCCATCGGGGGACCCACCCTTGGCTTCACTCCGGAGCCTGTCTCTCTGTGGCTGCTTCATTGCAGCTTGAACCTAAAAGCATGTGCATCTCGGATTCCAGCCTAAAGGGATGGGTCCAAGGATCCAGCCACCCTGGTCTGACATTCTATACTCTGCTTCCAATTTTGCTTTACTCCCCACAACTCCCCAGACACTCCTAGGCACACTCCCTTAGTCATTGCCTCCCAAGTAATGCCTGTGAAATCTCATCTTCATGCTCTCTGACACTCTTCCTCTGTCCTCCTCTGCTATCCAGCTGTTGGAAGACTCATTGGCCTCGGCTCAGGAGTACCTCCCACTGGCTGCACAACTCATGTTTTGGAAGCTCTGCCCCTCAAGATTGTTCCTGGAAGGTAGGAACCAGTTGGCGGAGACTTGGCCCCCAGGTTCCCTTACTTAAGAATGGCTAAGCAGTTACCATGGTGACAAATAGCTTCTCTCGCTGTTCTCCCAGATCAAAATAAATAAACAATAAAGAAGAAAACAAACTATTGAAGAGCATGGGATCTGGCTCCTTGCCTGGATTAGCAATGAGAGCATCTGGGCAAGGATGAGGGCAAATTGGTGACCCTGGTTTAGTAACTTGCCCATGAACTTGGCCTGGGATGCTTTGGCTTAGACTGATTGCTCGAGGGCCACCCGCCTGAGTGCCAGAGCAGGAAGCTCTCTCTCCCAGTGATTCACTCAGAGACCACTTGGCTGAGGCTCCTGCAACCAGGAAGAGCTATGTCTGCACAGGTGGCACCTTACGTATATGCAGGTGGATCTGACTGATAGGTTTAAGAAGTGCTTTGACTGGTGCTCCAGATCTTTGGTGACTTTGCAGCAGGACGGGACCACTAATGGACTCACAGCCATCACAACTCAGTTCAGCAGATGTTCCAGAAAATGCCTGGAAAAGGGCATTTCTGCTGGGCTTCCCTGGCGATGCTATCACCCCACAGGTATATACTGAGCATGTCTGGGACCCAGGCACAGTTCTGGGTGCTGGACATACAGCTGGGAACAAAACAGACAGAACCCCTTGTCCCCATCAGCTTCCACTCCGGCCCAATGCCTGGTCCACTCTTCACACGGCCCAAGCCCTTCAGCAGGCAGTAGGGCTGTGACAGAGGTGTCACAGGGGACATAGAAGACACACCTTTAGAAATAACGCCTCAAACCCCACTGTTCAAAGTGTGGTCTGTGGACCACTAGCATCAGCACCATCCAGAGCATGGTCGGAATGCAGGATCTCAGCTCCCATCAAGACCTTCGGAATCAGAAGCTGCACCTGAGTGAGCCCCCAGGTGGGCCGCATGCAGGTGAAGGTTTGAAAAGCACCTTACAGACTAAAGGCCCACAGCTGTCCTGTAAATAAAGCAGAATGGTGGAATGAGTTTGAGAAAGAGCACATCTTGTCTGTCCCTTACAGACTCACAGACTCAGAAAGCTGGCACGTGAAAGATGAAGATGTCCTTAGAAAAGAAACTTGTGCCCTGGCCAGTTTGGCTCAGTGGATAGATTATCGGCCTTTGGACTGAAGGATTCTGGGTTTGATTCTGGTGGTCAAGCACATGCCCAGGTTGCCAGCTTGATCCCCAGTAGGGGGCATGCAGGAGGCAGCCGATCAATGGCTCTTTTCATCATTGATGTTTCTATCTCTTTCTCCCTCTCCCTTCCTTTCTGAAATCAATATGTCTTTTAAAAATAGAAAGAAAAGGAACTTGTTTAAAATTCCAGCGCTCCTCCAAAGCACTGGACAGCTCAACAGTGACTCGATAACTGCAAACATTCCGTGGAACTAGCGTCCTATGAAACACACCTCAGGAGAAACCGTGTTGGCATCCACAGTTTCAACTTCTTTGGCGGAAACAATTCTGGATGGAATGAGCCCATGGCATAATATTTGGCAGCTTTGTTGAGGCACAAATTAGAATTATACCAACTTCTCAACTGGGGCTCTAAACCAAGGTCTCAGTTTTGGGGGGAGGGAGGGGAGGGTAGGGGAAGGAGGGGACCATGTGGCTGGTCTGGTCTCTGCCCATGGCTGTGGCAGTGCTCATGGGGTAATAAAGATACTGCATCTCAACGGGCACTGGCCACGCAAGAGATCAGCCTTCACAATGACTTCAATTGCTGGTTAACTTGTGGGACTGCACATGGGAAACACTACCTTCCAGATTCTAGAATCTAGAAGGATGTCATTTGGAGAAATACAGAAGCCAATATAAACACCCTTATTTGTCTTTTAGGGGATTCAAGAAGGTCCTGGGCCATGTGTACCCGACAGGTGTCAAGGATCCACGATGATAACGACCGCTAACATCCATTGAGAGTTTCTTATAAGCCACATACTGTCCTAACTCATGATTTTCTTGCAACTACGCTGAGGCAAGTAGTGTAATTATTTTACAAGGAGACACTGAGGCACGGTTCAATCCCTTTTATGTTGAAGGTGACTTCTGAGATTTAGGTGACAGTAGAGACCAAGCTGGCCAGATGATGGGGTGGTCACCAGGACCCTCCGCCCAGTGACCCCAGCAAGCTCCCCGAGAGCTAGAAGCCTTGCCCAGAGCCCCAGTCAGATAGTGGGCATGACTCAGCAGAACTGCCTGGTACCGCGCTATAGGTTCCTTCCTTCTGGGATCCTGTAAACCGAGAACGTTGATCTCCTTTGGGAGAATGTCTCTCCTGCCCCCGGCGTGAAGGGGCTGCTCCAGGTGTGAGCAGCACTGAGGATACAGGTGCAGATCGGAGTGGCCCTGGCAGTGAGCCCCAGGCTGGGAAGGACACCTGCTTTGCCTGAGGTTGCATTTCTATCACTCCAGCTGCTGCCACTGCTGTTGCTGCTGCTGCTGCCACCAAGGCTGCCCTGGAAGGTAGGGCACAGCCAGGGCTGCCAAGGAAAACAAACCTTGCACTTGTAAGGCCTGGGCTCTAGTCCAAGCTCGGGCCCTCAGCTGCTGCACAGTCTCTGGCAAGCTTCTTCTCCAGGCCTTGGTCCTTCTTTCCCCATCCCCCCTCCCCCCGGCCTCCTACCCCATAGAAGACTGCTGAGGGCTTCTCACCTAGTATGTGGTACCTCATGCTTCAACTCACTGCTGCTCAAGAGGACCTTTCCGGCACTCCCTTGGGCTGGCAAATTGGGATCATGTGAGAGCTGGCCTAACCCCCCTCTCTCAGGGACACACAGATCTGCTGCCTCCACATCACCCCAACAGAACCCCAGCCATGAGGAGGAAGGCCCTGTTGCATGGTCAGACAAAACCCAGGGGTAAACTGTCTCTGCTTCTCGGGATGACACTTGGAGGTAGATCTCTGGGACGCAGAGGAGAGTCACTCGGTTCATGTCACGTCGGGCCCCAGCATAGGGTGCTGGTAATGGAGTCATCCAGGCACAGCTGTGCGTTTGCACTGAGTGAGCCGGGGAAGATGACCTCATGTCTCTGAGCTCCAGAATGCTCACCTGTGAGGGGCACGAATGAAAGTCCATATACCCCGAGGCTGCTGTGAGGGGCTGGCAATGATCAGTGCTTCCTAAAGAAGAGCCATTATTGTCGTTGCTATTTGACTATTGGTTGTAAGAGGGGATTCTGGGGGTGAACGATAACAGAATAATTTTTAAAATCTGCCTTTCAAAAACATCAACAAATTTCTAAATGGAATTTAAAAATATGTTTTTCTTTCCCTCTATAATTCATGTTTTATATGAGGTTGGACACATGATAAAATAAATTAACAGAAATCAAGGGTTCCTAAAAATTTGAGAGTCTTTCTGCCCTCCCCCTCCCCCTCTCCCTCCTGGCAGCAGCCGCTGGCATTTCAGGGCAGCCGAGCAGGCCGCCCCCTCCCTGGTCAGTAGGTGTCAGTTCTCCTAGGAGCGGACCTGAAGACCTCTTGCTTGTATGTTGTCCCTTTGACCCAGAGACCTAGGCAAGCATGGAAGAACTTCAGTTTCATCACTAACGTCCAGGTTGCCTCCTGCCCCCCATGGAGAGGCAGGATCACAAGTCAGGGCTTGGAGCAGCAGGTGAGATTCAGTCCCTTCCGTGGGCTCCTGACCCTCCCACCCGAGGACCAGTGTGGGGAGGGAGGAGGACTGGGGCAACATTGGGTCAGTCCCAGCTCTGAGCATGCCAGCCCCTGCCATCTGTCATTCTTCCCACAATACATAACATCAGGGACTGGCTTGCTGCCACACAGTGGCTGAGACGGAGGAGAGGCTGAGCCAGATGAGCAGTCGGCATTTGTCTTTCCATCTAATAATGTTGTGTCTGTACACAAAAGTGTATCTACTGAAACATGCCAGTAAAGGGCAGGGTATGGAATGGTTATGAACAGGCTCTGGAGCCAGATTGAGTTAAACCAGGCTCAGTTCCTTCCTAGCTGTGTGACCTCAGGAAAGTTGTTCAACCTCTCTGTGCACCAGTTGCCTCATCTGTGGAATGGAAAATAATCATACCTACTTCATAGGACTGATCTGAAGATTAACATGAGTTGATAAATATAAAGCCATTAAAATACTTCCAGCCACACATATGTTTGACATTATAATTGTTGTTGTTACTGAATTAAGTACCATGAAGGTAGGAATTTTTGTGTTTTGGTTCCTGGTCTGTTTTATAACAGTGCATGGTACTTACTAGGTGCACCATAAATATTTGTTGGGTAAATGAATGTTATTGCAATCAAGAGAAAACTCTTTTGTAATGCAGACATTATTTATTTTGGCCAGCAGAGAGCAGCAAGTAGCTGTGACTGACTAATTCTGGGCCAGGGTGGTTTTAAGTGTTTTAACGTTGAAGGCTAACAGGACTGTCTTGAGCCAACTGGTGGGGTGAAAGTTTGCTATTGCACTTGTATGGGGGGCCCCTCCCACAGGTTAGAATGATTGGCATAAATTCCAATTCACAACAAACCTTGGTTCAGTATTTTCTCACAGGCCCAATTCATTTTCAATTTCTCTCCTCCTTTCCTTTCTACCTCTCTCCCTCCAACCCCTCTTTCCCACCCTCTTCCTCTTTCTCTGATTATCTTTTTCTCTCTCGCAGACACACTTAGCCCTCTGTATCAAGCTAGTACACTGTACACACTCCCAAATTTTTACAGTTGTCTGTACAACTGCACCTTATATTCCAAACCATGAAGTGCGTATCCTTAGGAAGAATTATCCCCAACCAACGAATAATGCAAAATGTGGGATAATAAAAAAGAACGTCTGATTTGATCAAACTAGATCCAGACAGGTACTATCACTGGGCTCAGGACACACAGCAGTAAGTTGTAGAGTAAGAGCACTTGCCAGGCCCTTCGGCTCTGTCCATCCAACCAGGTCATCAATTGCTTCCCTTTGTACCCACAGAAGAGGCTCAAGTGGTTTCCTTGTGTTGATCCAATCAGTGTAGCCATCAGCTCTGGCCCCAGATGTCTGGCGCAGAGGAGCAGCTTCGCAGGAGGACTGCTGTCTATTTCCTCCTTAGCTCACTGGTTCCTGCCCGAGCTCTCGTGTTTCCTCTGTGACCCAGGATGAGACCAGTTGGTGCATTTTTTCATATGGACAGGCTCATCCCAGCAAAGTCAAAGTTGCATTTCTGGGAGCCTTTGGGGAACCCCTTGGTAGTGGGGCCCAGAAGGCTCTATGCCTGGCCGGCCAGTGGCTGCAGTGGTTCCCTGTATCAGCCTCACCACCGCTTTGCTCTCAGTTCAGGCATGGCCCTTTGCCATGGTCTCTTCAATTGGCTTAAGATCCTGTGTTTCCCAAATATGCTAGCACTACTATTTGGAAAAAAAAATTGATATTCCTACTGAAAAACAAACTCCATATAAATTGATGAGTTAAAGAAAACTAAAATAGGGAAATGTAAAAACTAGAAAAAAAATGTGGGTACCTATTCTATTATCTTAGCTTAGGAAGATCTCCTTAAGCATTACAGCAAAGATAGAAACTCACAAGGAAAAGATTTACAGATTGGGTTACATAAAAATTAAAAAGCTTTATGCCCCAGAAAACATCAAAAACAATATTAAAAGCAAGAAAGAAATTGGGAAAATTTTGGCTACACATATAATAGACTAGGGGCTCGGTGCACAAAATTCGTGCATGGGGGAGAGGGTGGAGGGCCCTCAGCCCAGCCTGCCCCCTCTCACAGTCTGGAACCCCTCAGTGGATGTCCTATGATGGCCCCAATCTGCCGGGCGCCTTTTGTGTGTGTGTGTGTGTGTGTGTGTGTGTGACCACTGGGGACCTGCCCCCAGCCGCATCTGAGGCTCGGAGCAGTCCTCCTGTGTGTGTCTACCTGCCGGGGCCTGCCCTCAGGCTTGGAGCAGGCACCCCCTCTATGTTGATCTCTCAGACTCCTGCACTCCCCTGCATGTTGTTCTCTTTTTTGAGCTGTGGCCAGGGCTGGGTGCTGCTTGCCTCCCAAGCTTGCCTACTGCCCATCTTCCTCCAGCCACCAGGAAGCAGGGAAAACCCCGCCTCGTGGTCAGGCCAGCCTTTTCCTGCTCCCTGATCCCCGGAAGGGACCTGGGGAGCCACCAAGCAGGCCCCCAGCCCCCAAGAGCTTGCTTTCCCGCTCCCCAGTGTCCCCCAAAGAGCCCGGGGGGGCCACCAAGCAGGCTGCTGACTCTTTCCCACTCACTGGTCCCCTGCTGCCTTCCCTTCCCCCTTCCCGGTGCCCCCAAGGGGTCTGGGGAGCCACCAAGCAGGACCCCGGCCCCTGCAGCCTTGTTTTTCTGGTCCCTGGTGCCCTGCAAAGGGCCTGGGCATCTGCCAAGCAGGCCGAGACACCCCCGCTGCCTCTTTCCCACTCACTGGTACCCTGCTGCCTTGCTTTCCCACTCCCCGGTGCCCCTCAAAGGGCCTGGGGAGCTGCCAAGCAGACCCTCGGCCCCCACCACCTCTTTCCCGCTCCCCGGTGCCCCACAAAGGGCCTGGGGAGTCGCCAAGCAGGCTGCCAACCCTGCCGCCTCTTTCCCACTCACGGGTCCTGGGTCCTGCGCTGATCCACCCTGCAGCCGCTCTGTGCACTCAGGAGGTCCCTCAGCCCAGCCTATGCCCTCTCACAGTCTGGGACCCCTCTGGGGATGTCTACCTGCTGGTGTGCCTGACCAGCCTGGGTGACGGGCTGATGGCTGTCTCCAGGCTGGCCAAGCCTCCCAGTAATGATCCTTACCCCATTGGGTTGTGGCCAGCATGGGTGATGGGCTGATTGGCGCTTTCAGGCTTTAAGGCTGCCCACAGCTCCCATTGACCCAATATCCCAGCAAGGCTGGCTGGACGCAGGTTTCTGGAGTTTGTTTATCTTCTATAATTGATAAACAGCCTACTAATGAAGCCTCCTCTCTGCTTCACCTCGCACTTCTATAATGA
>PVJC01023957.1:15863-26044 GCA_004026665.1 Murina feae | reverse complement strand
CCCTGCCGCCTCTTTCCCACTCATGGGTCCTGGGTCCTGCGCTGTCCCGCCCTGCAGCCGCTCTGTGCACTCGGGAGGTCCCTCAGCCCGGCCTGTGCCCTCTCGCAGTCTGGGACCCCTCGGGGGATATCCACCTGCTGGCGTGCCTGACCAGCCTGGGTGAGGGGCTGATGGCTGCCCACAGCTCCCATTGACCCAACGTCCCAGCAAGGCTGGCTGGACGCAGGTTTCTGTGATTTATCTCCTATAATTGATACACTGTTCCTTGAAGGCCTGGGGTTATCTTCTATAATTGATACACTGTTCCTTTAAGGCGGCCTTCTAACTACTAATGAAGCCTCCTCTGCCTCACCTCGCAGCGTCTATAATGAAACAATTGTTACTTTTACTGGTTAGGCCCAAGCTGCTCTTTCCTTCAGCTTCGGAGGATTCTATGATTGTTACATTGTTTCAAATGTTTCAAATCTGTGTTTCGCTAGAGCCAGTTTAAGCGGAGCTGAGCTGAGCGGGCGCAGCTTCACTTTCGCTCCTGCCGCAATGGAAACTGCCCTTTACTCAGGTCCGGGAGTGGCGGCCGCCATGTTGGCTGGGCTAATTTGCATACAGCCGCTCTGATTGGCTGGTGGGCGTGGCTTACCCTGTCTCAGAGAAACGGTTAATTTTAATATTTCGCTTTTATTAGTTTAGATGTCCATTCCAGACCTGGCACATGGTACACATGTAAAAAATGATGGCTGCATTATTACTACCACTTCTACTTCCTTAGGGGACGTAGGCGGATGGAGTGGGTGGATGAAGAAGAAAGCCTGGGAGCCACATCAGCGACCTGGACTCCCCTTCCCCATGCCAGGATCCAAGGGAAACAAAAGGAAGTCTGTATGACCTCCGAGACACATGCAACAGTTTAAACCTGAGCTGAGGTGATTAAACAGGGTCAAATGGGCTTAATTATGCGCTCTTCACTTCCCTTATGTAGGCACCCCAACTATTCATGAACACACCCTTTTTGACTCAGAGGAGAGAACAGGCCTTGTATGTTTTACAGGATCAATATTTTACAGCTGAAATCCTCTAACTTATGCCTAAAGAACAAACAGGTGACACCGACTATGAGGAGGAGGCGATGATGACAATGACAATGACACTAAGATACTACGTTGGTATCCTGTATTTCACTTGACATAGAGTCTGTGCTCCTAAACCCTGTGCTGGATGACCTATCCTGACATGGGAGAACCTGACCTTTGAAGTCTAGAGGCTCCTACTGTCACCTGCACAGAGAGCTGATGCTCATCATCACTACACAAACTCATCCAGCAAACATTTCCTGAGCACTGGTGGAGAAATAAGGCAGGAGACCCCTTCTTAAATTTTTTTTCTAATTTATTAAGTTTAGAGAAAGAGGAATAGAGAGGGAGAAGAAGAGGGAGGGGAGAGAGAGAGAGAGAGAGAGAGAGAGACACTAATTTGTCATTCCACTTATTTATGCATTCACTGGCTGCCTCTTGTATGTGCCCTGACCGTGGATTGAACCCTTGGTGCATAGGAATGATGCTCTAACCAACAGCTACACGGCCAAGGCCAGGAGATGCCTTCTGAAACCAATGGGAACCAGGAATGATTCATGGATAGGCTGCTGGCTATACTGATGGGAGTAGAGGATTCATCAGGCAGAGACGAAGAGCAGATTCTAGCAGCAGGCAGCATAGCAGAAGGCATGGGCAGGAGTGGACACCAAGGAGAAGTCTGACTTTAGTGGATCTGGGAGACTACAATGATTATTACAAGACTAAACCTGGTGCACAAATTCGTGCACGGGTGAGGTTCCTGGGCCTGGCTGGTTGGGGTTGGGGAGTGGGGACAGACTGCGGGGGGTTGACCAGCTGCAGGAGGTTGGCTGTGGGAGCGCACTGACCAACAGGGGGCAGCTCCTGTGTTGAGCATCTGCCCCCTGGTGGTAAGTGCACATTATAGAACCAATCGATCAGTCGTTCGGTCAACCAGTAGTAAGGGTAGCTTAGGCTTTTTACATACCGCCTTTACTTTGGCCCTACTCTCTTGCCCCTTCCAACAACTGGATGCTATGAGCAGTGTGGTCTTTGGGTATGGCAGAACCACAGAAGGGGGGATCCTAGAATCCTGAATTCAAAGGAGGAGAGTCACCTAGTAACCAGAAGCACCCACCTTGAATATGAGCAAGAAATAAACTTATGTTGTATTTGAGCCATTACACATCCCTGAGTCTAATTATAGATGCAGGATAGCCTACCTCACCTAGTACAACTCTCATAACCTTTACTTTTTCTAATAAAAGAAAGTTTATATTGAAATAATTGCAGGATCTATTAAATTGTTCACTTAACAAACACTTATTAAATGTTCCTATGTGCCAGGCATTGCTCTCTCAGCACTGCAGGAATGCTCAGATTTGCTAAAATTCCTTGTTTTTCTTCCCTGAAAGAGACACAGGACAGGGAATATCTTTCCCCAGCCCTATTTCTGATTCTATAACCCATGTGCCCTTAATACTGCTTACTAACTGGCTCACGGATACCAGTTACTCTGCCATTCCTCACAAGAGAGGCGGCTACATGGAGCTTCTTACACTGCCCACTGTGGCAGACTGAAAACGAGCTGAGATGGGAAAGGATCAGGGGCTGTAGTTCCTGGCACCTGCAGCCAGTACTAGGAAAGCTGGCAGCGCCAGCTGTCTAGGGGCATGTCTAGGGCAGGCGAAATGGGGGGAAATGGGGCTGCTGTTCACACATACTCATGTGTCAGTATCCAGAATCTGAATGGAGTTAAATCTCAGAGCAGTCAAATAACTAGGCTTTGCTCATGCCTCGCCAAAAAACACAAGCCTACATTTCCAGAAGGCAAGCAATAAACTTGGTTGGGCCCTCCTCCAGAATCTCTGCCTTTTGGCGGGGCAGTGCTGCTGTGACGGAAGTGTGGGGCCAGGCGGAAGGAAGTAGTGGACGGCACTTACAGCCAGTAGCAGCCCAATCCCCACCTCTACTTCCTGCCTCCCAAGGCACCAGTTGTGTTTCTTACCAAGAAGAAAGGTTGCCCAAAGGACAGAAGGGGGCGGGGGGCACTATAATTACATTGTAAGGTCTCAACCTGAAGTTTACACCAAAGTCACTTGTAAGATAGAAAGGGAACCCACAACTGTCTTAAAATGCCTTGCCCTCAGTATTTCAGCAAAAAAGAAGCCCAATATCTCAATGCTCTTATCAAAATTTATAGTTTTAAACACTTCCAATCCATTTTATAATCTGAGGTCAAACGTCCAGCAACCATTGCCAGAATATGTTTAAAAGCAGCAACAGAAATCTAACAATGTTGTCATTTCACGGAGATTCACAGTTTAAGGTGACAGGCACAGAGTTTCATCCTGGCTGGTGTGGCTCGGCTGGTGGGACGATTGTCCTGTATACGAAACAGGTTCCATCCCCTGTCCAGGTGCGTACAGCAGGCAGTCCATATCTCTCTCACATCTATGTTTCTCTCCCCCACCCCCGCCTCTAAAAATCAAGATAAACATATCCGTAGGTGAGAATAAATAAATAAATAAGTACATAGTAATAGCCTCACCTAGCCAATGGTTCACAAAACCGGGCTTTTACCCAAAGGAGGTCAGAATGAATGCTAATACCAGTTCGGACACGGATTCTCTGCAACACTGTGAGCAGTGGATTAATCTTGATCAATCCCTCCCCGAGTCTCATGGGAGGAGGCATGGTACAGAAAGTCAGGTCAGACACTTGGAAGATGGCTCCAGCTAATTCTTAAATATTATGTATTGTCAACAGAAAGAATCCCTGCCTAGCTCTGTGTACTGACTCCTGAAAGGGCAGCCCACCCCTTCAAACACCAGCTGAATGCCTCCCACATGAAAAGGAATACCTGAAAATGAAGTGAAAGGTCCCGAACAAGTAGACATCAGCCTAGCAAAGCAGAAAAGAGCCCTGGAATCAGAGAGACTCAACTAATGTCATCTTAATCATTACCTAAGAGAACAACCTTGTGCAAGTCCCAAATAAACTCCAAGGGCCTTGATTTTCTTTATTTGTACAATGAAAGAACTAAATTAAAGAAACTTTGGGGTCTCTTTATAACCGTATGTGATCATATGACTTTCTAAGGAATGCAATTCTTACCTGTTCATCTGAACCTCCCCTTTAATGCTTCCTTCATATAGTTTATGCTAAAACAGCCTGCTTATCAACACATACGAATGACAAACACCGGGACTATCAGAATCATATCATGAATTTAGTTTCAAGGCCTTTAGGCAAGTACATAATAACTGTAACAAAATAGCCCTAGTGGCTTTTTAGTTAAAAGCCATCCTAATTTATTTACACATTGATAGCTACTAGAGTGAGACAGAAATGCGATCTAGGTCAGTGACAAGAACGGCTCCAAATGTCTCAATCGTGTCTTCCTGGGGCTGTGGACTTGCCACCAGCCTTCCTCCACCTTCCCTGGGCCTGGGGAAAAGCACCCACATTAGGAGGACATATGCCTCCTTACCTTTCATTTAACCCAAGTTTCCATGACAGGTGTGACCTAGAACTGAAAGTGTCTGCCTGCCAACTCGAGTCCTTAAGTAGAAATGATGGGCTCTCACAAAAATCACCTACATGATAAGTGACATACCCACAGCCTAGAGGCCACGGACTAATCACCTGTGGTCGTCAGTCTCGCATTTCTTGTGACCTGTGTTCCCTAGGCACCAGTTTGCTACTCACAATGCAGAATAAACAATTAAATTTACCACAAAAATTCCAAAAATCGCATATACATGGCATGAAAGGAATCATGCAGGGTGTCAAGGAAACCAGAATGGGCTAACTATTTAGTTCTTTATCACACTCGATTATTGAGGGTATTGCTTAAAATGAGCCACTATTTAGGCTGCTGCTCTATCAAGAAACTTCATATGGGCCATTTCATGGCAATAAGTTTAGGCTTTTCTCTTTAAGTCATTTATTTATATTTAAAACAAATAATCAGAGCTAAAACTCCAGTGTTTACTACATGGCAGACATGGTCCTAGGTACTTAACATAGGGAAACTTGTTTAACTCTCACAAAAACCTTACTGACATGGATACTATTCTTATCCCCATAGAACAGGTAAGGGAACTGAGGCTCAGAAGGATTAAGAAACTTGGCTAAGGTCACAGAGGAAGTTAGAGGCAGTGCCAGGACTTGAACCTGCGTAATGAGGCTCTGGAGTTTGCACTCAGAACCACTACGCTAAATCACCAAGGACACAGGTAGAGGTTTTCCCTCAGCCTCCGTGGTTCCCAGTGCTCACAGCTGTTCTATTCCCCCGTGGCCACTCCCAACAAATGACCTCCCCTCTTCTTCAGAGAGGACACACCGGCTCCTCAGGTGAGGATAATCTGTACGATATCCTCTTTTTATAAACCTACCTACAGCCTTCCTTCTCTCTCAGAATACAGAACCCCTGGCTCTAAATCCTGTCCTCTCTTGGCCCCTCAGGGATCTTGCTGTTGAATCCCCCTTTTATTTTCATCTTTTATCTCTTCTGTCTCTTCCCCCTTAATCTGTAAACATAGTCAAGTATACCACCTACAAAAAAATAAAAAGAACACAAACAAATCCTTTAATCTTCATCCACTTTTTATTAATTGATTTTTTACACAGAAGAAGGGAGAGAGATAGTTAGAAACATCAATGAGGGAGAAACATCGATCAGCTGCCTCCTGCACACCCGCTATTGGGGATGTGCCTGCAACCAAGGTACATGCCCTTGACCAGAATGGAACCTGGGATCTTTCAGTCCGCAGGCCGACGCTCTATCCACTGAGCCAAACAGGGGAGAGCTTCATCTACATTTAATTCCATAATTTTGGCCTCTATCTCACTCTGTGACCCTGGTTAAATTGCTTACGTTCTCTAACGGGCTTGAATTTCTGCATCTAAGTAATGATGGCACTGGACCAGAAGGTCTCCGAGTGCCTTCCAACTCCAACATTCTGTGGTTCTTAATGTAGAGAAACTTTCTTGGACCAAGTTTAGTTTCTTTACTGCCCCCTGAAACCCCAAAGTTAATTTTCTTCTGAGACTGTCAAGCTGTTGCCCAGCCAGCAATGCTCTGCTCTTTCTCTCCATTCATTTCCCAAATCCTGGTTTTCCTTTAAGACCCAGCTTGAGCCTCACCTGTTCGTGGGTCGCCTGATCTTTAACTCTTAGAGAACTTCAATCATAAACCATAACTGAGTACTCTCCGTCGACAGTGCCTTATCTTTCCTATTACTGTTCCCTCACCTAGGTAGCTCTCAGTAAGCAGGGACTAGGTCACATTTCTCTGTAACCCCTAAAGGACCTCACACTAAGTAGGTCTGCAACAGCTGCTCAGCAGTGCGAGCTGGCTGACTGAGGGGCTGTCCTGCAGCCATTAAGAAAACTAGTGGTCAGTGTATATTACAAGATTCCGACTGTGAAGGAAGACCATCTCTATCTTCCACTTCTTTTTTACACACACATGTATAAAACATTTGTCCTTCAAGAGCATCATCCACATTTAGCAACAGGAAAGCTTAGCTAACTCCTTGATTTCCCTTATCTGAATCAGACTAGGACATAGCCCTTTGACCTAGACTTAAGTGATCTCAAGCCCTGTAACTTTATAGGCCTCTGGATAATGTAGGCTCCACACTTTCACTAATACACATGCTCCATGCTTATTAAGTTCCCTCACTTCATAACACACATAGCATTATGTTACTTCCTCACTCTGGAAACCAAATTTCCAGGAAACATCTGGAATAATATCAGAGAGTTGGTATTTGATCAAAACTACATCCTCAACTTTATTCATTTGGAAATGACTAATTTCAACCCTTGGGTTTGAACTGAGCACAGATGAATGTGTGTTTCAGGTGTTTGCCAGCACTTTCCAACAGAGACAACAAATCATCAATGAAAACTCTGAGACAGCGCCCACCTCCTCGGCTCCAGGAGAACTATGGAGGTGCTGCACAGCTCTGTGAGTACTGCTCCGGGTTTTCCAACCATCCTGGTGACTACTGATGACTCAAAGTGAACCCCAAAGTTCCTCAAACAGCATTAGCTTAGCTTAATTGTTTTAAATGAATGCTCCAGTACACTGGTTCTCAACATTGGTTAGGGATCCTAGAGTACTTTCTATTTATTTATTTAAGTTTTAAAAAAATACGTTTTTATTTATTTTAGAGAGACAGGATGGGAAAGGGAGAGCGATCAAAACATTGATGAGAGAGAAACATGGATGAGCTGCAGCCTGCATGCCCCCTACTGGTGCATGAGATGATGCTCAACCAACTGACGTGCACCAGCCAGGTGTTTTTTCAAAAAATTGCTATTGATTTTCTCTATTTTTAGAGAGAGAGAGAAGGAGAGAGAAGGAGGGAGAGAGAGAGAGGAAGGGAGGGAGAGGGAGAGGAAGAGGAAGAGGAAGAGGGAGAAGGAGAGGGAGAGGGGGAGAGGGGGAGAGAAGGAGAGAAGGAGAGAAGGAGAGAGAGAGAGAGAGAGAGAGAGAGAGAGAGAGAGAGAGAGAGATATTAATTGGTTATTCCAGTGATTTATGCATTCATTGGTTGCATCTTGTATGTGCCCTGACCAGGGATTGAATGCACAACTTTGGTGTATCAGGATGATGCTCTAACCAACTGAGAAGCTAGCCAGGGCCTCTATATCAGTTTCATAAATGCCAGTGCTCAGCTTCCTCCCTCCCCCATGCACCACCATTTAAAGATTTCAATCTTTAGAGTGAGACTTATACATCAGTATTTTCTTAAAAAAACAGCTCAGCTATACTGAATGAAGGTATTATTTTAAATATATTAAAATAATATATTTTATGATATATTATGATATGATAACAGCATGGTGGCTGTGTTTTTTAAAAGTAGTTCTTCATTGATGGAAAAACTGGTGAAATTCAAATAAGGTCTTTGTTTAGTTAATAATATTACAGCAGTGTTAATTTCCTGGCTTTGATCATTGTATTTAGATTCTGTGAGATGCTAACTTTAGAGGAAGCTGTGTGAGGGCTATTCAGGAACTCTCTGAACTATTGTTGTGACTTTTCTTTAAGTCTAAAATTGATTCAGATTAAAAAGTTTTAAAAAGGAGTTCTTTACTTTTAAAGATACATAACTTAAGTATTTATGAATGAAATGATATGCTTGAGACTTACTGCAAAATAGACCAGTTGAGGAGTGTCAGGGAGTGGACAGGTACGGGTGGGCAGGAGTGTTGACGCGTTCATGCCTGTAGTAGGTGAGCACTGAGTACATGATGGTTCACAGTCATTTATCTACTTTCAGGGTGTACGTAAAGCTTTCCATCACATACACTGGAGGGAAAAATTCCCCGGTGATTCTGACACATATTTGGGCCAAGAAACACTGCTCTGAGTCTTGAAAATGTATAATGAGAAGCTGTGTTGTACTACCAGCTACAAACTACTTTACCCAGCTCTTTAAAACTGAGCTGTCAATCTTTCTTACTACACTTTTCTAACTACAGAATGGCAGATGTGATTAGAGGATCTTTCAGAAAGAAAACAAGAAGCATTAAAAGTTGTAGTTTTCTAAAGTCGTCTCCATGAAAGTTAATGTCCCAGTAAATTTCTAACATAATAGTAAAAAATGGTAAAGTCTTTCTTATGTCTACAAGAGCATTTCCAAAGAACTTTCTTTAAAAATGCTACTTCTGTAAGATGTTAATAGATGTTGCCTAATATAAGGGTTCTGAGATTAAAAAAAGTTTGAACTGTGCTGGTTTATTGTAAGATTCCTAAGAACTTTTAACAAGAAAATATGCATTGTGACTTTCCAAGGTAGTGATGGAATATGCAAAAAATTTGATCTTCCTTAAAATTTGAACAGCCTGCTACAGCTCAGTGACTTCCAAATCCCAGGTAATGGAGAATGGCTGCAGAATCACTTGGTAAACTTATTAAAGTAATGATTCACAAACTACAACCTAGACTACTACGGGGACAAGAGAACTCAGTATTAAAACAAACAAAACCCCAAGTGATTCTAATACAGTCATGTTTAGGACTGGAAGCTATCTAATCTAATAAAAGTGTAATATTGAAATTGACCATTTCTTCGGGATGCCTAAGCCATGCCCACCAGCTAATCAGAGCAACTGTATGCAAATTAACCCAGCCAAGATGGAGGCCGGCACTCACGGAGCTGCTAGAGTAAACAGGCTGCTTCCGTTGCAGCAGGAGTAAAACTGTTTGCGGGCTGGGCTTCTCCCAGCTCCAGACAACAACATATTTGCAACATTGTCTCAATTATAGAAGCCTCCGAGTTGAAGCAAACAGCAGCGCTGGCTGCCACTATTAAGGCAACATTGTCTCTATTATAGAAGCCATGAGCTGAAGCAGACAGGAGGCTTCCTTACCTGCCTAGGCCTCGGCTTAAAGGAACAGTGTATCAATTATAAAAGATAAATAAACCCCAGAAACCTGCTTCCAGCCAACCCTGCTGAGACATTGGGTCAATGGGAGCTGCTGGCAGCCTGAAAGCCTGAAAACAGCCCTCAGTCTGTCACCCAGTCTGGCCATATCCCAATGGGGTGAGGGTTCCCACTGGGCTTGGCCAGCCTGCAAACAGCCATCAGCCCCTCATCCAGGCTGACCAGGCACGCCAGCAGGTGGACATCCCCAGAGGGGTCCCAGACTGTGAGAGGGTACAGACTGGGCTGAGGGACCTCCCCCTAAGTGCACAAATTTTTGTGCACTGGGCCCCTAATCCAATCTAATAAAAGAGTAATATGCAAATTAACCATCACTTCATGATAAAGATAGCAGCACCCACAGCCAATAAGGAGGGGATATGCAAATTAATGTGACAAAGGTGGTGGCACCTGCCAGAACCACAGAGCTGGCCAGAGAGCGGGTGGGAAGACTTGGCTTCCTGGTAAGCCAGCTGGAGAGCGGGGAGCGGGAGAGCGGGGAGCGGGAGAGCGGGGAGCGGGAGAGCGGGTGGGAAGGCTTGGCATCCTGGGTCACTCTAGTGACCAAGGAATGGGGCTAGAGGCGATCAGGCCAGGAGGGGAGGGCAGTTGGAGGTGATCAGGTCGGTGGTAGGGGAAGTTGGGGGCAAGCAGGCCAGAAGGGGGTCCACTTGGGGGCAAGCAGGC
>PVJC01023957.1:0-15763 GCA_004026665.1 Murina feae | reverse complement strand
AATGTAGTAAAATAGTTGGTACCATTTGAAAGGCCACATCAATACCAATTAATATGAAAGGTCATATTAATAGTCTACTAAGTAAAAGACTTCCATGAGAGAAGCATATATGCATACATTTTATGAAAGATAGGCGCTAACATGCTGGAAGTGGTAGCAAATTTAAATCTATCAATATAACTGACGACGACTATGTCATTTCAAGGATGTACTATGTTCATTCCCAATAAATAATTTGCTGTAATTCACAACCTTTTACTTATGTGTTACTGCATGTCAATCTTCTTCGCTGGCCTGAGTCAATGACCCGAACTATTTTGTTAAACAACAGGGGATGCCATTCACATAAGTGGTTTCTCCAAGATAGAACTCTTGACCTTTTCTTTCCTTTATATGACATACTTTAAGGTGTCAGGAATATAAACCCCTTCTTGAGTGAAAACTTTGGAAAATGTATATACTTATGCCTTGGTGCACCCAGAGCTGTGCCATGCAATGGTCTGGTCAATGACACTTTTCAGTGCTTAAGAGAAGTACTGTTTACTGTTATTAATAATTACTCAATTTCCTACCATGCTCATTAGTTATCTTGTTTTTTTCCTTACAAAACCTTGTGGGTTAATTGCTTCCATTCAATAAGAATCACTGAGCTTTTCATGAGTTAACACAGTGAAAAATATAATTTTAGGGAGATGTCAAGACTCTTGCTCTCAAAGAACTAATACCCTATTTGAAAATAAAATATAAATTACATATAGAAACAAGCAAAAGTGATTTTGAAGATATAATGTTAGCTAGAGCAAATTAGTATGGCAGGACTTTACACATACTAATAAGAGCTAACCCTACTTTAAATAAGTCAGTCAGAGGAAGACAAATAACACATGATTCCACTTACAAGTGTAATCTAAATAACAAAAATAAATGAACAAACAAAATAAAAACAGACTCATATATGCAGAGAACAGACTGAGGTTGCCAAAAAGGAGAGGAGTTGAGGGATTGGGTGAAAAGGGTGAAAGGATTAAGAAGCACAGATTGGAAGTTGTAAAGTACAGCATAGGGAATATACTCAATAATATTATAACTATGTATGGTGCCAGATGGGTACTGGAAATATCAGGAGGAACTCTCTACAGAGTATATTATTGGCTAACCATTAAGCTGTACATCTAAAACAGATACAAAATAACATGGAATGTAAAATGTAATTGAAAAATAAAATTTAAATTAAAAAAAAGAGTTAACACTTAACTGAACAATTTAATTTTTACTCAATCCTTGGGGTAGTTTATTACTTATTAGCCCCATTTTTCAGATGAGGAAAATTGAGACCAGGAGAAGTTAAGTAACTTGCTCAAGCAATAAGTGGGGAACCAGGATTCAAAGTCCATATTGCTCTAGCTCCATGGACCACTCTTTTTCACCATCGCATTTTACTGTTAGGAAAGACAACCCCACAAAGCAATGAGGACAAATGTCAAAACTCAGACAGAAAAATGACTACTTCCCATAAAGCTGGGCTCACTAGCTCTACTGCCCAGTAGAAAAGGACTCACGAGTCACAGGGAACCACAATAGGTCAGCAATGTTATTTTCCCACAATACTTACCTCTTTGATTCGCTTAACCAAAGCATTCTGATCAAAAGCAACGGCCTCTGCACACTGATGGAGATGATCCTGATATCGGAGGCAGAGCTGCAACACCTGCTGAGAATCCAATTTCTCCAATTTGGTATTTGCTGGGGAAGTCTGGCCACTCAATAGCCCTTCAAAGCAGAAAAAAAAAAGAATGAAATAAAATAAAATGAAAATTACTGTTAATAAACTTATGAATAAAGTAGCTTACTAATAAGTTTACTAAAGACTGGGTAAAAGACCTAAATTTAATCTTGCATCTTTTGTTATATGCTAATGACGATCACAGCAACTATCATTTATGGAGCATCTACTATGTGCCAAGCACTGGCCAAGTGCTTCCTGTGCATCATTATATACTCCTTTTTAAAAATATATTTTATTGATTTTTTACAGAGAGGAAGGGAGAGAGATAGAGAGTTAGAAACATCGATCAGCTGCCTCCTGCACCCCCCCTACTGGGGATGTGCTTGCAACCAAGCTATGTGCTCTTGACTGGAATCAAATCTGGGACCCTTCAGTCCGCAGGCAGATGCTCTAGCCACTGAGCCAAACCAGTCAGGGCTATTATATACTCTTAATCACCATAGAAAGCAAGATATTATTAGCCTCAATTTGCAGATGAGGAATCTAAGACCCAGAGAGGTTAAGTAACTTCCCTAAAGTCACAGAGCTGGTAAGTGGTTTCTCCAAGACAGAACTCCTGACCTTATGATGTTGTATCATAAATCAGTGAGCTAGATACAAGACGCCTTAACAAGACAATTAATTAGGAGTCTTTATTACGCGCAGGCTCAGAGCAGAATATCTCTGTCAAATTCTGAGCAAAATCATGGAGGAAGCTTTGTTTATATGCTTCCAGTTCTTTGTTTCCCAAATATGGTTTTTCCAGGCCTTCTGTAGACTTTATAAGAGCTTTGTGTAAGTTATTTTTGTAGATAGCTTGTAACCTTAGATACATAATGAATAAACACTTGGCATGAGAATATGGGAATATTGTAAGTATTAGTCTATTACATTAAATGGCTAGCTTGTAAGGTCAGACAGCTACGTTTATCTTCTCTATTACGTAAGCTAAAAAAAAAGTTATTTTATAGAATAAGAGACTGTCTAAAAATGACAGAGTTTACAATGACAGAGTTTACAGAACAAGGGACTATCTTACAATAGCAGCGAATTTCAAACAGCAGTTTTTATACAAGATGGAGGCTACTATGCTTCAATGACACTACTTCAAAGTATCAGGAATATAAATCCCTTCTTGATTGAAAACTTTGGAAGACGTATTTACTTAATTCCTTTTAATAATTCAAATGGTTGTCTGAGAAACTGAAAAATAAAGAAATAAAATGGAGAAGGAAGTTGTTAGGAGGAGATGTAAAATAAGAAAACTTAAAAAGTGAACAGAGTATCAGCTGACACACCATAAACCTCATTCTTCACATTTTCTTCCAACAAAAGTTTAGCTGTCTAGCTACTAAATTCTCTTACATGGGACATTCATAGGATATTCTATTTTGAAAGCTTTTCATATAGAATTATCTCACTTTTCTTTAAGGTATATAGAATAGGATAATTATTAGCATTTACAGAAGAAGAAATCAATAAAAGAGGCCAAATGACTTGCCCATGGTCACACAGCAAAATCCTGACTAGAATGCAGGTCCACCAACTTTTGGCCAAATGCATTCTGGTAATCACACTTTTTGGTGTTAGGACTCCATTACCTTTTAAAAAATTACTGAGGACCCCAAAGAGCTGTGTTTTATGTAGTTTATATCAATATTCACTAATTAAAAATTAAGCTGAGAAAATTCTTAAATATTTATTAAATCATTTAAAAATAATAACTTCATTGAATGTTACCAAAAAACATATTTTAAGAAAAAAGAATTCTATTTTCCCAAACAAAAATGTGAGAAAAGTGGCACTTGTTTATATTTTTCTATGTCTTTTTAATGTCTGGCTAAATAGAATACAACTGGAGTTTTGTATCCACTCCTATTGTTCAATTTGTTGCTCTTTCACATCACGTCACCTCTGGAAAACTATACTGCACGCTTGTAAGAGAATGAGAGTAATTAGCAAATGTCCACATATTACTGTGAAAATTCCCCAAGAGGGTCCTGGGGACCTCAGGGGTTCCCCCCACCACACTTGGAGAAGCACTATGCTAGATCATGCTCTACCTCATATCAGAGCCAATGATACAGCACGATGTACACCAAAATAAACATGACAACAGGGTACATGCTGGGCATGATGAGGGTGGACCTACCCATAGCAAAAGTCATCTTGGGAACCCTTCCCCATTCCTGTCCCCAACCACCAATGTCAAGCCCTCACTGGTTCTGAGGTATGGGAGCCCAAGCTCAAGTGTGCCCTGTCCCCAGATAGGCTGTAAAATTAGCCTCCCAGTTGAGTCATCCCAGAGAATCCTTGGAAGTGCCAGTCAATGCTCTCAGATCTTCATCTGGCCTGACAGAGCAGAGCACAGGGTTGAACCTGAGGCACTGCCTCGCTCCCTAGCACCCCACTGCCAGCACTAGGTCCCTCACCTGCTCCACTGCTGATCCTAACACCAAGAGCCCAGTTACTCCAGTGTACCTGCCTCCACATAGCAGTTTTTGGTAAAGTTCGTAGTTGCAAAAATGGGAGTTTATTTTTTAACTAGAGGCCCGGAGGGAGAGGTATCCCTCAGCCCAGCCTGCACCCTCTCCAATATGGGACCCCTCAGATTGCGGGGCGGCCTGGGCAAGGGGCCTGTGGTGGTTTGCAAGCTGGTCACACCCCCATTGGGGTGGGAGTCCCCACTGGGGAGGTGCCAACCTGGGCAAGGGGCTGGGGCAGTTTGCAGACTAGCCACGCCCCCATGGGGTGAGGGTCTCCGCTGGGGGGCCTGGCCAGCCTGGGTGAGAGGCTGATGGCTATTTGCAGGCTGGCAATCCCCCAGTGGGGACCCTCACCCCATGGGGGCATGGCCAGCCTGGGTGAGGGGCTGAGGGCCATTTACAGGCCCCTCCTCCAGTGGCTGGCCCAGGCAGGAAGGAAGTTTGGCTTTCTCCTTCACCAGGGGTGACCCAAGCCTCCTGCCCGCTCTGGCTGGCTCCATCTTTGTACCACTAATTTCATACTCACTCCTGATTGGCTGGTGGGCGTTACGAAGTGATGGTTAATTTACATATTTTTCTTTTATTAGTGTAGATCGTATAGGATATTGTGTATCTATTTACCCAGTCTCCCATACAATATCACAACCAGGATATTGACAATGATACAATCTACTTATCTTATTCAGATGTCTCTATTTTACTTACACTCATTTGAGTATGTGTGTGTGCATGTGCGGACACACTGATGTATTTAGTTCTATACAATTTTTTCACATGTAGGGTCATGTGTTCACCATCACCGCCAGATACTGAGCCATTCCATCACACAAGGGTTTCTTGTATTGCTTTTTTTAAAAAAATATATTTTATTGATTTTTTTTTTTTTTTACAGAGAGGAAGGGAGAGGGATAGAAAGTCAGAAATATTGATGAGAGAGAAATACTGATCAGCTGCCTCCTGTATACACCCCACTGGGGATGTACCCACAACCAAGGTACATGCCCTTGACTAGAATCAAACCTGGGACCCTTCAGTCCACAAGCTGGAGCCCTATCCACTGAGCCAAACCAGCCAGGGCTGTATTGCTTCTTATGACCACATCCACCTTTCTGTCATTCATATTGACATTCACTTCTTTCTCATCCATAATGACATACACCTCTCTCTCATCCTTGCTAGGGAACATCGTAACTCTAGCAAACACTAATCTGTTCACTATTTCTAAAACTTTGTCATTTGAAAAATGTATTATACATGGAATAATACAATATGTAACCTTGGGGACTGACCTTTTTTCACCTAACAAAATGCATTAGAGATTCATCCAAGTTGTTACATATTGTCAGTAGCCTGTTCCTTTCTATTTCTGAGTAGTACTCTATGGCATGTATGTACCAGAGCTGGTTTAACCATTCACCCACTGAAAGACATTTGAGTTGTTTCCACTTTGGGGCAGTTACAAAACTGCTATAAACAGTTGTGTATAGGTTTATGTGTAAACATAAGTTTTCGTATCTCTGGTACGAATGCCCAAGTGAGCAATTTCTGTGTTGTATGGTAACTGCATGTTTAGTTTTACAAGAAACTGCCAAACAGTTTTCTAGAGTGCCTCTTATAAGAGATGGATTTTTTTTTTCCAGAACAATGAAATCTCCTAACATAAACATCAATTATCTGCTATAATTGACAAAGAACACAGTCCCAGAAACAGACCTGGGAGGGAAGATACCAAAAGCTTTCTGCTGTCTATCCAAGACTGAAGAGTGAGGATGCACCATGGAAAGAGGAATGATTTTGTGACATCAATAGCAGGCCAGGACAATGCAGAGGCCATAAGGGAAACAATGATAAATTCAACAATAGAAAAATCAAGATTCTCCATAGCAAGAACAGGTTAAAAAAATACACAGCCCTAACCGGTTTGGCTCAGTGAATAGAACATCAGCCTGTGGACTGAAGGGTCCCAGGTTCGATTCCGATCAAGGGCATGTGCCTTGGTTGTGGGCACATCCCCAGAAGGGGGTGTGCAAGAGGCAGCTGATCGATGTTTCTCTTTCATCAATGTTTCTAACTCTAACCCTCTCCCTTCCTCTCTGTAAAAAATCAATAAAATATATTTTTAAAAAATACCTGGGAAGAATATTTGCAACTTAATCACAAATGGTAAGCTTCCTCTTATATACAGAGCTCCTAGAATTGGCAAGCAAAAAATCAGCCAAAGATAGACAGACAAAGGGCATGAAAAGGCACTTCACAGAAAAGGATATGCCAATGCCTCAACTATAAGAAGAGATGCATAACCTTATTCATCATAAGAAAAATAGAAATTAAAACTTTATTGCTAGCCCATTTTTCACCCACTAAATTGGTAAAAGTCCAAAAGTATTATAAAAACTACGTAGGTGGAACTATGAGGAAATAGGCATTGCTGATTCATGTGTAAGTCATTAACATCTCCAGAGAGGGCAACTTGGCATGATATCAAAATTACAAATACATAAAGCCTTTGATAGAATAATTTCACTACTAGGAATTTACATGTACATTAGCATGCCTGTTAAATGATGTAAAATATATATGTGATTATTCATTGCAACAGAGATCATAATAGCAAAATATGAACTAACACCTCAATGTCCATCAATGGGGAGTTTGTTAATTAAACCATGATGTAGCCATAAGTAAGAATACTAGTATATGATCACAGAAAATAATGAGGAAGATCTGTATGTATTCATATAGAAAAATCTTCATAAGATATTAAGTAATAAAAGAAAGGTATTTGGATAATGTATAGAGCATGCTACCATTGTGTAAAAGGGGAGGGACAATAAATTAAAAATATCCTATCTAATAAAAGAGTAATATGCAAATTAACTATAACTATATCACAAAGATGGTGACGCCCAGTCCTCTCAGCCCCACCAGTGTCCTCTGGGGGCGGGGGGGGGAGGGGGGGCGGGCAGCGTGAGCGGTCTGGTGGAATGCTTGCTTCGTTGCTGCAGCAAGTGCAATAAAAGATGGCTCCAAACAGCCTGTTCCTTAGCAAGTCTGGACAGGAGGGGGTCCTGAGAGCTCTTCTGCTGGCTGCTCAGGAAACAGTGCTGATTCCGCCGAGAGCTGTTGGGGAGGAGGCGGTAACTGCTGCTGCAGAGCCAGAGCGGAGGAAGCGAGGCTTCTTCTGCTCCCGCAGGGGTGGCGGGTGAACCGTAGTTCAGGAGCCTCCAGGAGTGGCAGCACCAGGCCATCCAGCGCTGCATCTAGTCCCTGAGGCATGCCCGCCAGTATTGCGATGCCAACTGCCCGCAGCGGTCCTGCCAGAAGATGAGGTGGGTTGCCAAGGGCTGTCAGCGCAAGACCAATGGAGGTTGCGGAGTGTGTGAGCAGTTCATGGCTCTTTGCTGCTACTGCCAAGAAAACACATGCCCCATTCCCTACTACCCCAACATGAAGCAGAAGCTCTGCCAGCAGAAGATATAGCACTGCCGGCAGCACACATAGCTCATGTGCCAGCGAATGCCACCATCAACACCTGCACCATGTCTCAGCTGAGTCTGCCTTTCCCTCCTTCAGCACTATCCCAGCTCCCCACACTGCATCCCAACACACCCTTGACAGCACAGCCACCGACTGTGAGCATGTCACTAGCCAGCTTCTTCAGTGTGGCCAGAACTCAGCCCCCCACCACAGTTTACACTGGGAAGCCCACTAACCAGACCCACCTGTAGTAGTGGAGGCGCCCAGCAGATTGCACATGAGGCACAGCAGCAGCAGCACCCGTACTGGTGAGCACCAACAACAGTATACCCCCGACACACAGTGACCCCTGAGAGCCAGATGGCCCCCATGGACCTGACTGTGACCCAACCAGGTCAGTGGGCCTATTATTCTGCCCCCCACCCCCGAGCCCTGGCAGTGGCAGCCAGCACCCATCTCCCAGCAACAGTCAATGTGAGGCATGCCCAGACCCGTGATGTCTATGCAGACCCATGGTGCAGCCACCTCAGAACATCTCTCCAGGTGCCCTGCAGGACCTGCTGCGGACCCTGAAGTCTCCCAGCTCCCCCAGCAGAGCATATGTTCAACATCCTCAAGTCAAACCCTCAGCTGATGGCAGCTCTCATCAAATAGTACACGACCAAGCAAGTGGCCAGCCAGCCTGGCCTTCAGCTCTAGCCCAGCCTGCTGAATCTGAACGCCATGCAAGCCAGCGGGCCATGACCTGCTGTCCCTCCACAGCAGCAAGCAATGGGAAGCCTGAACCCCCAGGGCCAGGCCTTGAACATCAAGAACCCGGGGTGCAACCCCAGCATGGCGAGCATGAACCACAGTACAGAGAGATGCCACGGAGCAACAGCAGCAGCAGCAGCAGCAACATTGCGAGAGGCATGTCCGACCATCAGTTGTGATAAGGCGTTGCCTTCCCCTGATTGCTGGGTCGCCTCCTGCCCCTGAGGGCTCCCATACTGTGAGAGGGGCCAGGCCAGGCTGAGGGAGCCCCCCTTCCAGTGCATGAATTTTCATGCACTGAGCCTCTAGTATATTCATATTTGCTTATATTTACATAAAGAAACTTTGATAAGAATTAGTTGGAAAACACGTATCTGTAGAGAGACATTCATATGAATGTATTTCCCTTTCAATATTTTTAAACATTCATTCTAACAAAACACGGCCAAGGTCTTTCCCATCTATTAATAATGTCTTCTTGGGCAACTTTCCCTTCTTCTCTCACTCAATTATCCCCAACTGTAAGTCAAAACCAGCTCCTATCTTCCAAGGTTTATATGTATGAATACACCTTAAAACAGTATCTTCTCTGAGGCAATTAAAAGTCTCATGACAAACTGTGAGCTGGTAGAACAGGGACCATGTTTTACTTACTTTTTATCTTTTGTGGGTATCATACAGCATCTCTCAGATTGCATTAACCAGTTAACTGCCACAATATTTTGAATTTAATTTAAAAAGGTATACTGCTTATGTCTATAGATGCTTATGGCGTACAAATGGTTATGAGGATGCAGTTCTAATGCTGGAATTCCAGGAAAGAGTGAGTTGAGGAAGACTTAAGAGGAAAAAAGGCTTTTCAGGGTCCCTACTCCGTATTCTCCTCACACAGAGGAGAGTGAGGCCTGGTCTCAGTCTGAATCTGCTCTTCCAAGTGAGTGAGAAAATATCCAGTACGTGAGATTACCCTTGGGAGCCTGTACTGCAGAATGGGAAGAGAAAAGCTACAGGGGCAGCCCAAGCTTCCAAGGGTCTGAAGCAGAGGACCAGAATCCAGCTTTAGCTGCCAAAACAAAACCCTTACTCTTCCTCTTTTAAAAAAAATATGGGGGATAGTAGGTTTTAAGAAAGCTGCCATGTCTAGAAAGCACACTAAGGTGATCAAGTTAAGTTGCCCAGTGATCGATGCTTCTCTCTCATATCAATGTTTCTTTCTCCCTCTCTCCCTCTCCCTTTCCCTTTCTTTCCCACTTCCTCTTTCTCTAAAAACAACAACAACAACAACAACAAAAACAAAAACAAAAAAAAAAGAAAGAAAAAGTCAATAAAAACATTTCTTTGGGTGAGGATTTAAAAAAAAATTTTAAAGACTTTATCATGTCTATTTCATCTTTTTCTATTTTTTCCCTGAGCCCATTAAAAATTATAGACATCATGAATTTCACTCCTAACACACTATTCTTCCATATATTATAGTTAGTCTTCCATGTTAAATAAAAGTTTCTAAATCATGTCTTCCTTACTGTGCTACGGAACAGGGCCATTACTCTCCATTTTCTAATTCTTCTTTAGCTTAAAACAGTGATGTACATACACAAAGTAGATGTTTATTGAGTTAAAAACCTGACTTAATAGATTCCATATATTGAGAGTTGGGTTTGCAAACGGTGAAAACTGGAGACATTTCCCCAGACCCTGTTGAAACCACTTTGTTTGTATAGTAATAGAGAGTGGGCTCCAGGGAAGGGCAAGGACCAAGACCGACTATTACACAGATCAGCAAACTGCCGTGTGCATCCACCTCAAAGTGTTGAGGGGAAAAATCATCATGGTTAGAAATTTGGAAAATATTTTGCTGAGCAATCTTTTTCTTCCTGAAATGTCAGGTAGGGGAAAAATGTTTTTCTGAAATACAGTCAAAAGCCATATGGGTATTAACCTGGGTTTTTACCCAACTGATTTCCTTGACTTTTAGAGGCTTAGTCACTTACAGGACTAGAAATGAGTATTATGAGTAGTAGGGCCCATATGAGAAAGAGTATTATAAGCTCCATTTCCTACCACAGAATACAGAAAGCAGAATCTATGTAACTTTGTGAAGGTATAATTAAGCAACAGATTATGAGAAAAGAAAATCCCCCTAAAACTAAAAGGGATTTAATATCTATACTTATAAAAGGGTAATATGCTAATTAGACTGGACCTCTTCCAGATGACCTTCTGGATATCCTTCTGGACAAAGCCATGGTAGTGGGGCCAAAGCAGAGGTGATTAGGTGTGATCAGGCTGACAGGGGAGAGCAGTTAGGGGGATCAGGCCAGCAGGCAGATGAGCAGTTAGGAGCCAGCGGAGCCAGATTGTGAGAGGATGTCCAACTGCCTAAACCCCCCAAGGGGTCCCATACTGGAGAGGGTTCAGGCTGGGCTGAGGGACACCCCCCCTTGTGCAGAATTTTATACACCAGGCATCTAGTATCCTATCTAATAAAAGAGTAATATGCAAATTGACCATCACAAGATGGCTTCCCCCATGTGGTCACAGATGGCTGCCACAAGATGGCTTGCAGGAAAGGGCAGTTGGGGGACCCAGGCCTGCAGGGGAGGACAGTTGGGGGGGGACCCAGGCCTGCAGGTGAGGACAGTTGAGGGGGACCATCCTGGCAGGGGGAGGGCAGTTAGGGGCAATCAGGCCGGCACAGGAGCAGTTAGGCATTGATCAGGCTGGCAGGGGAGTGGTTAAGGGCAATCAGCAGGCGAGAGGTTGGGAGCCAGCAGTCCTGGATTATGAAAGGGATGTCCGACTGCCCACAGTGGGATCGGGCCTAAACGGGCAGTCGGACATCCCTTTAGGGGTCCCAGATTGGAAAGGGTGCAGGTTGGGCTGAGGGACACCACCCCCACGCCCCACTCCCACTCAGTGCACAAATTTCGTGCACTGGGCCTCTAGAGTGTGTGTGTGTGTGTGTGTGTGTGTATCTTTGATTTCAGAGAAGGGAGAGGGAGAGAGAGATAGAAACATCAATGATGAGAGAGAACCACTGATCAGTTGCCTCCTGCATGCCCCCACTGGGGATCTAGCCTGAAACCCGGGCATGTGTCGTGACCAGGAATGGAATTGTGACCTCCTGGTTTATAGGTTCATGTGCAACCACTGGACCACACCAGCCAGGCTAATAAGGGGTTTTTGACTCAATTGTTCATGGTATATTTCAAAAATTAAAAAAGAACAACATAGTAACCTGTGTATTCTTTAAATCTAGTTCTTAAAGGCATTCCCTCCACTTATCTTAAAGGAAAGGGAAAGTCTAAAGCCATCTGGTCAACCTGGGCAGGATCTTATGATATGTGTTAGTGCTCAATTCCCTTGGGGCATTTAGAAAGGGGTGCCCTTCATGACTGGTTCCCTTAGGGACTTGTATCTCTATTCAGTCACATCAGAGGAGCAACCATCTTACCCAAGAGAAGGAGCCACTCAGAATGGCTATCATTATCGTTTTGGTTAAACTATCTGGGAGAAGAAACTGCAAGTAGAGACAAGCTCAATGTAACATGCCAACCCACCAAATGTTTTGTGTGGATAAAACCAATGCTCCCAGCATCTCCCTGCTAACAGTTTCCTAAAACCACCAGAAGGCCTGGCCAATGCAGCTCAGCAACTGAATGTTGACTCATGAACCTGGAGATTGGGCTTTGATTCCTGGTCAAGGCACATGCCCAGGTTTCAGACTTAATTCCGTGTGGGGCATGCAGGAGGCAGCTGATCAATGATTCTCTTTCATCACTGATGTTTCTCTCCCTTTCCCTTCCTTTCTCTGAAATCAATAAAAGTATATTTTAAAATAAATAAAACCACCAGAGGGCCAAATAAGAACTGTCTCATTGATGCTACAGACTGAACATCTGTGCTTCCCTCCAAATTCATGTGTTGAAAATGGCATGGTATGAGGAGGTATGGGTTTGTTTTTTTTTTGGTGGGGGGTGATTAAGTTTGAGGATAGATTTAATAATATTCTAAAAGAAACCTCAAAGCAGTCACTTGTTCCTTTTAGCATGTGGGGGCACCGCAAAAAAAGAAGGCTGTCTATGAATCCAGAAGCAGCCCTTCCCAGACACCAAATCAGCTACCATCTTGATCTTGAACTTCCCAGCCTCCAGAACTGTGAGAAACAAATTTCTGTTGTTTATGAGGAACCCAGTCTACGGTATTTTGTTATAGAAACCTAAACAGATTAAGACAGGAAGAATGAGAAAAGCTGAATTCGGCCCCATTATTTATTAGCTGTATGAATTTGGACCGTGAACCTTGTTATCTCTGAGCCTCAAGTTTCTCATATGTAAAATTTGTACAATGAAAACTCAAACACTGCTGAAAGAAATTGAAGACAAATAAATAGAAATACAACTCATGTTTCATGAACTGGACGACAATACTCTCAAGATATCAATACTACCCAAAGTGATCTACATATTCAGTGCAGCTCCTGTCAAAATTCTAAGGATTTTTTGTTGTTGCAGAAATAGAAAAACCCATTCTAATATTCATATGGAATCTCAAAAGACTCCCAATAATCAAAACAATCTTTAAAAAGACCAAAGATTAAAGATTCAGACTTCCTGATTTCAAAACTGACTACAAAGCTACAGTAAAAGAGCATGGTACTGGCGTAAAGAAAGACATATAGATCAATATTCCTAATTCCACCCTCACAGAGTAGAAATAAATAATAAATAAATCCTCACATATAGAGTCAAAAGATTTCCTATAAGGGCCCATTCCATGGTAGAAAGGATAGTCTTTTAATAGCTGGTGCTAAGAAAACTAGACATCTACATGCAAAAGAATGAAGCTGAGTTCTTAGCTAACACCACATATAAAAATGAACTCAAATGTACCAAAGACCTAAAACTATAAATCTGTTAGAAGAAAACGTAGGGCAAAAGCTTCTAGACAAAGGAAGGAAGGTTGTTTGGAGTACCAAAGGGTCCTTTCCTTTTCAAAAGAATTTGCTTTAAAACTGAAAGTGTTCTTTCAAAAACTGGCATGTGCCCTGACCGGTTTGGTTCAGTGGATAGGGCGTCGGCCTGCAGACTGAAGGGTCCTGAGTTCAATTCCGGTCAAGGGCATGTACCTTGGTTGCGGGCACTCACCCATGAGGGAGGTGTGCAAAAGGCAGCTGATCGATGTTTCTCATCAATGTTTCTAACACTCTATCCTTCTGCCTTCTCTCTGTAAAATATCAATAAAATATATTTTTTTAAAAATTGGCATGTAACACATGATTTTACTTAAAGTAGTTTGAAGTATACCCAAGTTCTCAGAAATGTAGACTTTGCAAGGCACAGCAAGACTGACTATAAAAGAGGGAAGGGTTCCTTTATAGAGCAAATGGCAATCACATTGGCGAAATGTTTTTTGTTTTTGTTTTGTTTTCTCAGAAAAATGAATTATAGATTCACTTTAATTGAAAACAAAAGACATACTAAGAAAAAGATGGAACAAACAAGAAATCTGAAATATTAATGTCAAGACTTTCTTGTTCAATGGGTCACCCTTCTTATAGATGCTAACTCCTGGCTTCTTTAAAGGATTACAAACCTCATACTCAAAAAACACAGGACTGTTTAAACTGGAAAAAACACCTTCATCAGGTGAAAGTTCTCCATTATTGGTAGCTTAAAATGCTGAGGCAATACCATTAATTTATAACAGCTAATCTACAAGAACAAGACCAATTTTAGAGAAAAACCACATTATTTTTCCACACATGATGTCTACTAATAAGGAAAACAACCTCATTTTCTATTCAAATTATATATAATCAACAGGAAATAAAAATGTGTCTTTTATACAGAGAGTTAAGACCCAAGGAGTTGGCCATAAAGCCAAGTGTCATATACAAGAGCCTAGCTGCCTAATACACCGAGAAGCTGAAAAACCAAAAACCGTTTTTCCCACCTGCCCTGCAGCTAGTATATAAGCACAAGGCAGAAGTTCCAATCTCCACCCCCAACCCAGACTCTAGGGAGCAATGTTGCAAAATAGGGACCTTCCACAATGACATTCTCTGGTGATTGCACTTTCCAGAAAAACAATGTTTCTGAGGCAGCGATAGAAGCAGAACCAGAAGCAACAACCAGTCTCCACTCCCAGCTAGCACTGTTTGTGGTGCAAGGCATGTCAAGTTCTTGGTCACTGAAGCAGTAGTGACCTCAGTGGGTCAGCTCTGTGGCATAATTTTGGCCATTATTCTTGGGTAGATAGTCCAAAACCTGCTTCTAGAGCTCTTCAATAACACTTAACCTCAATGTCTCTACCAGTAAAAGAGGAGTAATTCTATATTCCTTGAAGGTAGCTAAGATGATTAGATAAAAATAATATACAGCATGGGGAAAAAGTAAGTTTACAGTTGTGAGTACATGAAACGCATTTATTATTATTTATTGTATTATTTTCCATATGAACAACTATAAACCTACTTTGGCCCCATGTTGTATGTTAAAGCCTTTTATAAACAACTAGAGGCCCAGGGCATGAAATTTGTGCCCGGGAGGGGGGGATGTCCCTCAGCCTGGCCTGCAACCTCTTGCAATCTGGGACATCCCTCTCACAATCCGGACCACTGGCTCCTAACCACTTACCTGCCTGCCTGCTTGCCTGATCGCCCCTAACCCCTCTGCCTATCTGCCTGATCGCTCCTAACCTCCTATGCCTCGGCCCCCACTGCCAAGGCTTCGTCAGGAAGGACGTCTGGAATGACGCCCGACCAGTTGTTGGGCTGTCTGGTCTAATTAGCATATTACACTTTTATTATTATAGATAAGCTACATATTATTATAATTTATTAGAATTTAATTGCTGTCAGTCACTATATAAAGCATTTATTTTACATTTCATGAGTAAGAGAAATAATAATGGCATTCTCTTAACCAAGCATGGTGCTAAGCATATTATATATTTTACCTATTTCCTAGGAAGCATTTTCTTATCCCCTATACTTAGTAAGTAAAGTAATATAGTAAAAATAATAACCATGACAACAAAACACAGTAATGGAAGTGCTAGAATAAAAAGAAAAATACTATAGCCCTGACCGGTTTGGCTCAGTGGATAGAGCGTCGGCCTGCGGACTGAAGGGTCCCGGGTTCGATTCCAGTCAAGGGCATGTACCTTGGTTGCGGGCACATCCCCAGTAGGGAGTGTGCAGGAGGCAGCTGATCGATGCTTCTCTCTCATCGATGTTTCTAACCCTCTATCCCTCTCCCTTCCTCTCTGTAAAAAATCA
>PVJC01023956.1:0-25949 GCA_004026665.1 Murina feae | reverse complement strand
GGCCTGTGGTCCCTGGAGGGGCTGCTTCAGTCTGGTTCTCTCGCCCGGTCCTGGCCCTTCTCAGCTACGAAAGAGCTGAGATCCCAGAAAACCTCAGCATATTGTTCTTGGATTCCCCAAGAAATGGCCCAGAGGCTGGCTGTGAGAGACACGGCTTCCTTAGGACTCCCCCGCCCACAGTGGCGGCCCCGGTGAAGTTTACCACCCCTCCAGCCACCGGTGAAGCTGAACCCGCTAACCCCTTCTGGCCCTGGACGTACAGCACCGGGGGATGGCCGCCACCCAGACTTTCCCACAGGAGGTTTTATGGAGCACAGACAGGAGGGAGGAATAGGCCTGCGGGGGGCGGGGGGAGGAGCTGTGTGAGATCAAAACACTGTTTTCTTGAGGAGCTGGCCAGGCTCCCAAGGCCTCCCTGTTGGTTGGCTGGCTGACTTCGTGCATTTCCCACATGGTGGGAGGGGGCACCTCTGCCTGGGAAGGGGCTCAGGTTCCTACTGGCCATGCAAGGCCCTTTCAGGAGAATCTCCCTCTAGGGTCCCGCCTTGGCATCAGGGTGGGTGCGGTTCCGGGAGGGGCGCTAGCTCCGTCCCCCACCCTCCCCTGAGACTTCACACACGGATGTCATCATCACCGCACTGGCAGGAGCATCTCCAGGGGGCAGAGGGAGGAATGGGTGCAGGCTCTTTGCATGAGCAGGTTGAGTTCCTCGCCCCACCCCCCTTCAGCTGTGGTGAAGGAAGGAGGGTTTGGTGTTCGTGCAAAGGGTGTGAGGGGACTGTGGGGCCATAGGGAAGGGCTTGGACAGCAGGAGACGTGCAGACAACTGATGTCCAGGCACAGGAGGTGAGGACAGAAGGTAGGACACGTTTTCCTGACTGTCCTGCCCTCCCGAGGTCTAGGTGCCCAGCAGCCCTCGCTCACTGTGCCGGTCCCTCCCCTCAGCCACTCTTCCTATAAATGTCTTGAGATGAGGGTGGCAGTGGACGAGATGGATGGCGGGTCCCCTCACCTGGGCAGCGGGCAGCTGCCCTCCTCCCCCTGTCTGTCCTGCGAGGGGAAGTCCTTGCTGTTTCATGCTCCTCCCTCAGCTGCTGCAGGAAAGGCACCTGCCTTCGTGGTGGATCATGCAGGAACCTGGGGCAATCGCCAGCACAGGGAAGGGCTCAGGGCTTTGCCGCAAATGGAAGAGGTTCACCGAGATGCTGAAGGTCACACATGCCCCCCCCCCAACTCCTAAACAAGCACTTTATAAGCTACGTTCACTCTGCAACCCGTCGGTGAGTGGGAGAGTCTGGCTTTCCTGCTCCTCTTGATAAATATTCAATTATGGGCGACACAGTCCGGTCAGCCCCGGGCCAGGGCAGGGAGGTAATTGGAGCTAAAAGGGTGCAGAGGTTTCACGTCCTCAGATGGTCAGGAAACGAGATGCCTTGACTTCGTCATCTCTGTGGATGGCCGCCTTCCACGGGCCTTTTATGTCTTCCAGTGACGGAGACAATCCCTCCGGGACAGGGTCTGGGGGGCCTCCTGGGGGTGACGCATCCATTTATGCGTCCCGATGAAAAAGAAGCAAATGCAAGGCCTCAGGAATTGTGGCCTGGAATGTGCATAACGAGTTCATTTTCAGCTCATAAAAATTAAACGCCACATAGCTGTGTTATTTAAACTACAATGACAGGATTGATTCAACGCATTATTTTACGGTGCATGTGGCTAACGGGGTCCAGTTGAATAGCATCAGGAGACACCCAGGCCCACAGCGAGCTCTGAGGCTCTGTACAAGCCCAGGTCCTCCTGGAACCCGCCCCACCCTCCAATCCCCGACAGGCCTTGGCCTGGCCTCCTGTCTCCCATCACTGACCAAGCAGCCCAGGGTCCTTAGCTCAGAAGTCAAGGCCTCGTGGGTGCTGCCCCAGCGAGGGGGCCGGTTGGAGAAGTCTGAGTGTTCTAGTGGGCTGGCTGGTGGCCTTAGAAGGTATGCCCATATCCCACTGCCCACAACTATCACCTCATGTGGCCAGAGATGTGATTAAGCTAAGGATCGTGAGAGGAAGAGCTCATCCTGGGTTAGCAGGTGGCCCCAAATGCCATCCCATGTGCCCTATAAGAGAGAGGCAGCGGGAGACAGACTGACACAGGGAGGAGAAGGCCATGGGAACCCAGGCAGAGAGGTAGGTGCCCGGCCAGGGACGCCCGGAGTGTCTGGAAGCTGGGAGAGGCAGGAGGGCTCCTCCCCTAGAGTTCTGAGGGAGCCAGGACCAGCTGACTTCTTGACCTCAGACTTCTGGCCTCCAGAACTAGGAAAGAATGAATTCCTGTGGTTGTTTTTTTATCCTCGCCCGAGGATATTTTTTCCATTGATTTTTAGAGAGAGTGAAAAGGAGGGAGGGGAAAGGGGGGGAGAGAGAGATTGAGAGATTGAGAGAGACATCTATGTAAGAGAGAGACCTTAACTGGTTGCCTCCTGCATGCACCCCAGCCATGGCCAGGGATCGAACCTACAACCAAAGTACATGCCCTTGACCTGGAATTAAACCCATGATCTTTTGGTCCGTGGGATGATGCTCTAACCACTGAGCAACCGGCCAGGGCCCTGGTGTTTTGAGTCACCAAGTTTGTGGTAATTTGTTCGAAAGTCCTAGGAAACAAATACGGTTAGTCTCCTGTTTGTGCATTTGCCGTCATTTTCGTACTTGGGGTTACCCGATCTCACCTGGCCATGTTCTCTAAGGCTGAGCTGAGAGTGTCTTCACCACCCCCCTCCCTGTCCCCACGGCCTTTCTCTTCCTGGAACCCAACGCGGGGCCCTCAGACTTGCTGCACTGGAGCACCTAGGGCTCTACCTACGGACCCTGCCACAGGCTCCACCCCCCGGAGTTCTGACGGACTTGTCTGGGGTGCAGGCTGGCACTGGGGTTTCGAAAGCACCCCTGCAGCTCTTACCTGGGTGGTGCAAGCTGAGGCTGGTCCTGCTGTGGTGGGAGCAGTGCATCCAAGGTGGGAGGCCCTTTTAGCTGGGGGCAGAGGAGCTGCTCGGTGTGGCCAGCATGTGTGTAGCGGAGCGTCTGCAACTTGGCAGCAGCAAGTGCACGCCAGGTGGGGAGACCCAGCACCCTGTGCTGAGCAAAACCTTCAGCGGACGCCAACACCTGCATTTTAATTTTTCTGGAGTTTCTGAAATACAGGTGAACCAGCTTGACAACGCAGAGGCATCAAAGACTGGCTCCTGCCTTCCCGATTGTTGAACCATAAAAGTGGTACAAGCTCTCCAAGAAGCTCAGGGACTGTACTGACTCAGTAATTTTCACTGTGTGATTGTGTGAGGAGGAGGCCAGAGCATGGCGGGGTCCTGGGGATGTGGGATGGAGCCAGGAAGGAAGCCACAGCTTAACCGCCAGCTGCCTTCATTTTGATCTGTAAGCAGAGCCATCATGCAAAGAACTCTGCTCACGCAGGAACCTGCCTGTCTCGCCGCCAAGACTGTGAACTGGGCAGCCAGTCAGACCATGAACCCCAGAGTAGCCCTGTGCGCCACAATGCTACTCCTCACGGCTGGAGCAGCCGACCTCCACCCCACCCCCCACCCCCCGGTGGAGGAGCCAGTGTCACCCACACATCAGACTGAGCTGCCCCCATCCCCAAATGCATCTCGTTCCGATGGGGCAGAGTCCCCAGGAGGCTCCGGGACCTTGGCTGCCATCCTCCCGGTCAGTTGGCTGCTCCCTCTGTGCTGTCCCCGCAAAGGTAAGCATCTGCAGCGCACTTGCTGCGATTGCTCCAAAGCATCCTCAGCTTCTGCTCTCCGTGGGAACACCCTCCTGGCTGGCAGCAGTTCAAGGAAAAGCCAGCAGCTATACGGAGAGAACATTTACCACATCCGGACTTTGTTAATTAAAAATGTTTATTTCCTCGCCTTTGAATGGGTAATAAATTCACAGGGTTCAAATCCAGGAGGCACCCTCCGCACTGTGTTAAGACGGGTCATAAAGTGGCCATGATGGAGACAGGCTGGTGTTGGCAGAGGCATCGACACGCAGATCACCGGACCAGCCCGGGCAGCCCAGAAACCCGCCCTCTGACTGCGGGCAAAGGTGCAAACCATCCAGCGCAGGCAGGACAGTCTTTTCAACAAACGGTGCTGAGCAACTGGGTATTTTGGGTGAGAAAGGAACCTTGACCTAAACCTCACCCCCTCCTGCCTGTGTGGGAGCCGAACGGCTGTGTCGGAGCAGGAAGCCTGACAGACAAAAGCCTGCGGTGCTCCAGGGAGGACGACAGAGCGCCGCTGAGACACATATCGGGCATCGTCCTTGCAGGGGCTGGGCCCTCGGAGCTCAGGAGAGGCAGGTGCGACGACCCACAGTGACAACGTGGCCCTGAGAGCCGAGTTCCAGTCCTGCCGGCCACGTGGGGAGGGCACAGCTGGAGAAGGTTGGCACCTGCAAGGGGCTCAAAGGGTGCGCAGCCGCAAGGAGTGTGGCCCATGGGGCAGCGCTGGCCTTGGGTTTGGGTTTGGGAGATGAGAGGGATTGGATTTCTCGCTGTGAGAAGCTGTGCGTGCCGGGCCCGGGCACGGGGCGCTGGTCTCACCTGCACAGACTCGCCGAGTTAGCGGTTTTGCCCCAAGCCGAGAGTTCTCACTTGGTTACTCACTGCTAGTCTTCCACTACAGCTACGAAGCACTTGGTCTTTGCTACTCATTTTTTAAAATTTTGGGGATCAGATGGTACAATGGGCTTATTTCCCTTGGCGTGATCTTGTGAGCATTTTCTCACGTCATATTTTCCCGCAACTCTCGTAAATTGCTGAAGACCGTTCTGGAAGGTGGCTCAGCAGCTTACTTAGGTGACCGGTTGTACATAGCTGGTCATTATGTAATAGTAGATTCATTCCAAAGCTACCCCTGCGTGTCAGCTGCAGGACACGCAGCAGGCCAGAGGCGAGGGGCTGCTGCTGAAAAGCAAATCCACAGACGAACACACTGATCACACATGGCACTGGGGGTCCCTGGCAGGACCTGGTATTAGATTCAGGGAAGGGGCCTGTGGAGTGAGGTCTGAGCCAAGCCCTGGAGGAAATATAGAAGTTCAGTGAGCCAGGGGGTTGGAGAGTGGGCTGTGTGCAGTCCTGATTCGGTCAAGTTTATTTCTAAACATTTGCTTATTCAAGTATCACTGAGCGTGTTTTGTGAGGCAGGGACACGTCTGTTTGCTGTTGTGCATGGAATATTGAAGATCACATAGGATATCTTTGTACATGCTGGGTGTTTGCATGTTCAGGGCCTTTGCACATGCTTAACCAAACTCCTAGAGGAGTTTAGTGACTAAATGCTGCATACATTTCCAAGGTCTGGCTACTGTTCTCAACCTTGGCGACTGTTCATTTACTTTCCAGACCCCAGATTCATGCAAGGACCGTCTCTAGACCACAGACTAAGAGCCTCTTACGTGGTCCTGGCAGTGGCCCACCCCTTCCCTCCTGAGCTGGGTCCCCAAATCCTGAGGCCGGTGTGTATGACTGTATTCATGGGGGTAGGCTCAGCTCTCAGGGCAGCACTGGCCCAGGCCGGCCACCACTGGGAGTACCCCCTCCCTGAGACCAGAGCAGGAGGCCGGGGCCAGGAGGGACATGGAGGGACGCGAGGGTTTTCTATTGTGGGGTGGAGAAGGCTGGGTCCCAGACTCCTGAGCTAGAGGAAGAGGCAGAAGTACGTGGGGGTCACCTTTGGCTTCTCTCCTCTTCCCCCTGACCGACGGCTTTGCCAGGGTTTTCTGGGGAGGACATTGGTGGGAAAGGAGCTCTCGCAGGAACTGGAGGTTGAGAAGGATGTTACTACAGATCCCAGATCTGCCAGGCCGACTGAGACAGACACAAAGAAGAGGAAAAGGTAGAGGGAGGAAGGGATGTCATCTCACCGGCAGAGGCCTGGGCACCTTCGTGCAGGTATGTGCTCTAGACTGTCTGCCACGTTCTCTCAACACACTTTCCTTAGACTTTGCAAGCAGGTACTGGACAGCATGGGAAGGTCGTTCTGCAAAGACATGGGCCAAAGAGACTGCTGGTCAGCAAAGATGCCGCGACAGTCCTCCCTCCTGCACACACATGCTGCTCCTACATGGAGAGGTGGCTTAATTCCCTTCTCCTTGAATTCCCGCAGCCCCTGTGACCGACTTTGAATAAAGAACATAGCAAAAGTGATGTTCTGAGACTTCCAAGCCCGAGAACTGGAGCTTCTGCTTCTGGTTTCTTGGAACCAGGCTGCCATTCTGTGAGGCAGTCCAAGCAGCCACGTGGAGGAGCCCACACAGGATGAACTAAGAACCCCAGTCAACAGCCCTGCTGAACTCATGGCCACCAGCCAACCCCAACCTGTAATCAGGTGAGTGAGGCCACCTTGGACCTTCCAACCATCTCACACCCCAGTGACACCGTAGAGAGCAGCAGAAACCCCAAGTAAACCCACAGGATTGTGAAGGACAGTAGGCAGTTGGTTGTCATTCTGTCACTGAGTTTTGGGGTTGTTCATTATTGAACAATAGATAACTAAAACAGACACTGAGCTGGCAAAGCTCTTTAAAAGTGGAACTAAATGTAGAATTTCAGGTTTAGGCCCATGTGTAGGGGGCTTTTGCCCAGTTTCCAGAAATGACCCAACCAGCCTGGAGCTTGCGTCCTGACAGGCTAACTCTCCTCGCTTTTAAACCAGTGATTCTCTTGTTGACTCTGAGCCGTGTTCATAGCACTCACATCTGGAAAAGATGCAGTGACCCTGGTGCCCACTCGCTGGAGTGGCCATATCCTGCCAACTTCTCTCTGATTCGAGTTCCACCAGAGGAAGCTTCGGCTGGGCAAGACTTCCATAAGCACAGGCAGGTCTCGAGTGGGTGGAAGGTCATCACCATGTTCCTGGTGTTGACCTGAATCGTCAAGGTTAAGGACGCCCTCCCTTTCCTCGTGAGCAGCCCTAACAGCAGCTGGAAGTGGGGAGGAGGACATTGTGCTCCTGGTGGGATCCAGTCCCTTGGCCTGTTTTGGCTTGTGGGCCTCATAGAGGGGACGGTGCCCAGGCCAGGAACCATGGCATTCACACAAGACTTGTTTCCCAATTCTGGTCTCGCCTGTCCATTAAAGACACTTTTCAAAGCAGGGTTCCTCTTCCTGGAGCACCCACCCACTCCCAGCAGCAGGACCAGGCAAGCCACACCTTTGATCTCCAAGGGGAAGAAGGGGTGAGAGAGCCACTGGCTTCTGGCGACTGGCTTCCCCGTGTGATCTATTTTTCTAGCGTAACCCTCTGCCCACCCACCCTCTCCAAGTTGGATGCTGGTCTCCTCATCTGCCCAGTGTTCTCTCTGCATGGAGGACTCTCTCATAGGAGCAGGAGGGACCTGCCTCCTCCTCTTCCCCTGCCCCACTGACCATAGCCACTGAGACCAGTGCTGCTGCTGTCCCCATTTTATAGGGAAAATGCAAAACGTGTCAAGCACACGGCCTCACGAGGTTGTGGGGCATTTGGGCTGCTCCAGGGTTCCGGACACAACCTTCGGGGTTCCCTCTGGGGCAGGTGGCTACCTAAGGCTGGCATCTGGGTCGTGAGAAGGCATCATTTGAACTTGACAACATAATGCCTGGTTTGCAGAAGGGTTGCGTTGATTTACAATGTGTAAAGGTTCTGCTGGTCCACATGGCTGCCAACATTCGTGATCATTAAAACCATTTTTTTTTTTGGTCAGTTAAATGTGTGCAAAACTGTAGCCCATCCTGAGTCGCGTCTCCCAGCTTCTGTGAGAATGGGCGCCTCGGCATGTCCACAGGCCGATTTGTTCTTCTGGGAATGCCTGTCCGTGTTCTCGACCTTATTTACTTACTGCGTTGTTTGCTTTCTCGTATCGACCCCCAGGAGTTCTTTGTAAGTTCTCAACACTAGTGTCCTCTGTTGGTTTTGTGTGCAATGAATAGTATCTCCCAGTTTGTGGCCTTCCACCTTCAACAGGTGTATTTTGATGAGGAGGAGACCGTAATATCAATGGGTGGTCAAATCTACCCGTCTCTTATATTGTTAAGGTGTTTATATGTCTTGTTTAGGAAATCCTTTTCCATCCTGAGGTCACACAGTCACCTGCATTTTCTTCCAAAGTCTTAAACTTTTGCTTCTGACGTTTCTCTTCTTAACGCATTTCGATATGCGCTTGGAGGACGGTGTGAAGAAAAGATCTAGCTAGTTCTTTGTCCTGTGGTTTTTCTGTCTTGTTTATTGAACGACCTTCCCCAGGGATCCGTCATCCACTTCCTGTGGTAATTGAAATCTGCAACGAGTGGGTGTGTTTCTGGGTTCTGTTCGATCAGTGAGTTCGTCTGTCCCTGAGCCAGCCTCTCACTTACACTTGATTGCAGCTTTACAAATAGCCTTTCCCATGACGGCGCACCCATACTGCCTTCCTTTTTCTTCTTCTTCAGAAGTGTGTGCGCTGTTCTGCTTCCTTTTTTTAAAATTAAGTTATAACTTGTACACAGCGAAGTGCACAGACCTCCGGTGTATGTTTCAATTACTTATTATAAATCACGCACTTGACAGTCATTGGGGCTGCATCCCAGACCTCTCCACGTCTGGTACTCAGGGCTCTGTGGCTCTGGAGGCCGATCGGGCAGCGGGGCCAGCTCACCGTGGCAACGTGATGTGTGTGAAGAGCTGAAGGCTGGGACCAGCCTCTTGGGTGCACTCCCTCACATCTTTTGGTTGGTGCTGGCTGACTTCAGCTGGGCTGTGGCCAGAACCCCCCGCCTGTGGTCTTTCCTGGGGGTAGTTTGGGCTTCCTCCCAACATGGCGGCTGGGCTCCCCGACTGAAGTGCATGGGGACTTCCTTTCCCAGTCCTGTTGTTGGAGGAAGCACAGGGTCTGCTTACGTTCAAAGGGAAGGGACGCAGACCTCACCACGAAGGGGGTGTAGATCTCTCCATTGGGGAAGTATAGACCTAGTCACTGGGCAGGAGGGGGTCTCAAGATCCTATTGTAAAAGCCTTGTGAGATGGGAGGGACTGATGTGGCCGTGAGTGTAAAACACAGTTCGCCACATCTGTGTAGCCACCCCCCAGATCAAGTTGCAAAATACGTCAGTGACCAGTGGCTCCCCGGACCCTTCCAGGCCATACCAGCCACTGGAGGTTCCTGTGACCCTGATCTTCTCGAGGTGGATTTGTTCCCTTGATCCTTGATCCTGACTGTGAGCTGACATACACGTGTAAGCACATAGTGTGCATCTCCGGGGTCCGGCCTCTGGTGCTCAGCATCCTATTAGTGAACCTGATCAGGCTGCGAGCCAGCACCTTGCTCCTTCTCACTGCTCTGCCATTTTCTCCTGAGGGGTCGGGGCTGAGGAGTCCAAGGGGTACCCGGGAGAAGCTGGTCTGGCTTCCCCACACGCCTGCTCACTGACCTTGGCCTCCTTTCTGTGGACCGTGCACAGTGGTCCGACGAGGTGGGGGAAGGGCCGCATGGGGACCGGCAGGGGTGGGAGGGAGCACGGTGCACTGGGACTGGGGTCCTGCCTGAGCCCTGGCTGGCCTGGCTGCCCCTCAGGAACATGGGCTTAGCCGGCCACCGGGAACTGACCGACTGACTGAGTGGCAATTGTGGACACAGGAAATTCTCTTTGGAAAAGCACGGCAGATGCCTTTGGAAGGGAAGAAATAAGAGGGTTTTTGTTCAGCGGGCAGCTCTGATGATGGGCTCTGGGCACCAGGGGCTGTGCATGAGGGGCTTTGAAGGGTTTTGTAATGCTTTGAGGGTACTGAGTCCTAGATGTGGGGAGGTATAGGCTGCTGTCCACAGGGTCAGCCTGCCAGAAGGCAGGACCAGACTTGCAGGATAGTCTGTTTCTGAGAAGGTTCATGCACAGACACCCTCACATTTATGCACACACACTAACACACACACATTCATGCTCACACACAACCTCACACGCCCTGGCTCATGTGCCCACCTGCACGTACTGACACATATTTACACCCCTCCTCCCCGCACACACACTCTCACGTAACCACCATACACACCAGTATGCACCCCCCTTCCAGGTGAAGGCCCGGCAGCCCCACTCCCAGCTTCCCTCAGGAGGCAGCCACCAGTGTGGGTAGAGCACACAGTGGGTGGTGGCTCACAGAAGTGAGAGTAGGGGACAGTGGCTTCTTCAGTCGGGTGCTCTTGCCCTTCATTCAACCTGAGCATCATGTACTGGGCGCCTCCAGAACAGCATGTCAGGGAGGGGTCCCTTCCCGTCCCGTTCAGCTTGGGCTGCAGCCTCCTGCCTCTCCGGGTGTTCTCAGAGCCTGCGGTGAGGAGGGGCAGGGCTCACGTTCACTCACAGGTGTGAGGTTGGCACAGCCCCGGCAGAGGCACGGGCAAGGCTCTGCTTTCTCTAGGTGGCCCCTGCCTCCCTTCACCCAGATGACAGGGCTACCCTGAGGGCCGCTCCCTCAGTCTGTGGCTCTGAGCCCCAGTCCTCGGCTGGCTCACCCCCACAGCTTTGCTGCCTCCCTCGGGCACCGGGGAGAAAGCACCCCTTCACTTCAGCGTGTGGACTCCTTCCTTCTTCAGGCTTGACCACCCTCCACTCCACCCCACCTCGACCCACTTCATGTCTGTTTACTGTTGTTTTAAAAAGTGCTTCTTTCCAGTAATTCTGCCACCCTGGGAGGAGTTTTTATTTAAACTCTTGAAATGTATTTACTTTTGGCCCAAGGTCAGGTGGGTGGTGGTTTCACATCGAAAGTGCAGCCCTGGAGTTGGAGCCAGTGGAAATCAGGCTTTCTGCGGGGTTCACACACACACACACACACACACACACACACACACACACACACCTCCGGGCACGTGGGTGTGACCACCCGATGGGGGGGTGGGGGTGGGGGTGATGGGAGCCCGTGTGTTGAGAGAAGTGTGCATGAGCGGACAGGCCACCCGCAAAGCTGAGTGTGACGAAGTGTTCACACTGAACTGTGATGGAGCTGACAACCTAGAAAGACTTCCTTCTCAAAAAACGAGACAGGTGTCCATTATGCTCCCCATGGAAGAAACCCGGAGGTAGGCGGACCCAGCCTGGTGGTTGCACAGTGGTGTGGGCCTGGCTGCTCTGTCCGCTGTGGCCCCCATCCTAGTTCATGATGAGGCTGCTCCCTTTGGTCCAATATGGCTGTGGGCCTTTAGCCCCCGAAAGTCTGGGCACGTGTGGTTTGGAGAACTGGAGCCCAGCACCCTCCTTGCCTGAGAGGCCTTTTTCCTTCACCCTTTCCATACGTCCGTTATTCAGGGTCTGGGGCCTTTGAGGTCCATCCAAGGCATGGGTGGACGGGCAGCGTCCTGGGGTGAGATTTAGGGCCTGGGAGGGCGTCCTTACCCCCCGCCCCCCAGGCAGCCGGTGGTTAATACGAGGAGGCATTTGGTGCTAGGCTGAGAGAGATTTGCGCAGAACACCCGAGAGAGGGGCTTACAGACAACCCACACCTGCCTGGCGTCTGCTCGGCTTCCTGCCTCCATTCCTAATGGCTGGCTTGGAGCAGTGATGATGTGGTCCCCTTCTGCTAGAGCAGAAACGGAGGGCCTGGCAGCCTGCGGAGTCCCATGGCTGGAGAGTGCAGGTGACAGGAGGGTGACCCTTTCTTGAGGGCGGACAAGGCCCGGGATCGGGTCTCCTCCTGGCCCAGCCGCCTGAGTCTCCTCACGTCCCCACGGCCCTGCATGTGCTCCTGCGTGCTGTACATTCCAGCTCAGAGGCCCAGCTGTCCCCAAGGAGCAGGCGGCTGGCAGCCTGCGTCCCACAGGAAGCTGGGTCCCCGTCACTGCCCTGCGGACGGTGCATTCCAGAGGCCCCTTCGGAGGCTGCCCCGGATCCGCAGTCCTGGCTGCCTTCCCAGGAGGGCTCGGCTGCCTTCGCGCACTACGTGACTGCCTGCGGGTGTACATGCCGGCCGTGTGTGGGTGTCGCCCGGGAGGCCCGCGGTGCCGGAACAGCGCTGCATGGACTTGTCATCTGAAACAAACCAGCAGGCAGAGACGTCAAAGCCGGTGGCAGCGCCGCCCGGTGTGGGGTAACCGTGCTGCCTTTTTTAGCCTGACAACCTGTGAGCAGCAGGAGCGGGGACAGGTGACTCAGGTGGAAGGAGAGGGGACTGGCAGAGCCGACGTCCGCAGCGCACCCCTTCCCCCGGGCCTGGGCTCAGGGTCAGAGAAGAGCTGCTCTGCATCGTTCACAGTGTCTAGGGTGGTTTTCAAACATGTGGTCCCCGTAAGGACTGCTCGCGCTGGGAAGCTTCAGGACTTGTGTGTTAAGGCAAAGTAATGTAACACGGGGGCGGCTGCCTGCATGTTCTTCCCTGGGAGGACTGTCACAAGGGATTAGGGACTTGTCTCTGGGGAGGTGAAAACTTAGCAAGGAGAAGCATGGCAGGCAGCAGACTTCACCAGGAACAAACAGGCTGAGGGCTGGGGTCATCAGAGCCGTCCAGCCCATGTGGTGAACGTGGGGCCACGTGGGGATTGGGTGGGCACAGTGCATGATGTGGACACAGGCCCTGTCATGTAGCTGTCATCACAATAATGCTGCAGAGCAACACACAGGTGGGCAAAAATAGGTTGATAACAAATAATACAATAATTAACAAGTACACAATAATCCTATAGAATAAAAGGCTAACATGCAAATAGACTGAATGGCAGAATGACTGGTTGCTATGATGCTCACTGACCACCAGGAGGCAGATGCTCAATGGAGGAGCTGCCCCCTGGTGGTCAGTGCACTCCTACAGGGGAAGCGCCACTCAGCCAGAAGCTGGGCTCACAGCTGGTGAGCACAGCAGTGGTGGCGGGAACCTCTCCTGCCTCTGCGGCAGCACTGAGGATATCCGACTGCCAGCTTAGGAAAGTGGGCCTAAGCTGTCTTTCAGACTACCCCCTAGGGCTCCTGGACTGTGAGAGGGCACAGACTGGGCTGAGGGACCCCCCTCCCCCAAGTACATGAATTTTGTGCACCAGGCCTCTAGTATAAGAATAAGCTGTATGTTTCATGTATACACAATTGTAAACCTACTTTTGCCCAACCCTGTATATACTGGGGTTCAATTCACAGGCTCATCCTGGGAGGCACCCCCGGAACAGCACTAAGTCAGAGCAGAGTTCTGGTGCTTGGCTCAGCCTGACTGCCATCAGGTGCCTGCTTTGCAGGGTGGGGGTCCCTCACCGGGTTCTGCTTTGGACGGGAAGATACTGATGCGGTGAGTCACTTGCAGGATGGGTTTGGGGATTAGACCACACCCAAACTACCTAAGCTGCCAGAAATGCCTTCGTCACCGCAGCCTCTGCTTCCTGGAGCTCCCCTTGCAAACCTGGCCTGGCACCTGGCTCTGAGGGCTGGGGAGGCAGCACACTGCAGTTGCTCCCTCGGGACAGTGGATGTGAACGCCCCTGCCATCATCGCTCTCCCCTCCACACACCTGCCAGGGCACTCACCCTGCAGCCCTAGGGGACGCACCCTGCGAGGAGGGTGAAGTGAGGCTGCTGGTGTGCCTGCTGCAACGGGTTGGCTAGCCCCATCTCTGAGCCCACCCAGCACCGCTCTCCGCTGGGAGCTTCTTATCAGCAGGTGCGTGACGGCCTGCATGGGCCTCACTCCTCTCAGTCTGTGCTGGGGGGTCCCCAGGAGCCCATCATCTCCGCAGAGGTGACGGGATCTGCCTAACATCTGTGGCTTATACTCAAACCTGGCGCCTGAGGGGATAGGTGGGCAGAATGTGTGCTGTGCATGCGTCTGCGTACCTGTATGCACATGTGTACGTGTACGTGTGTGTGTGCACCTCTGCCTTATACCTCAAATGCACACTATTATATGTAATCCAATTTTGATAATTCCTTGCAGCTGTATTTTGTCAACACCATTGTGTTTGACCACCAACTATAATTTGCGTCTGTTGATGGCATTTCCCAAGCTGCTGCTGGGGATCTGTGGGCTGGTCAGTTAGGGAAACACTGGTATAGACCAAACATTGAGTAGCTCCAACTCTATGATTTCTTCAAGCAACCCACCATCCCTTCCCTGACACTGTCCCCAAACAAGAGAGCCTTTTATTTGGAGAACTCTGAAACTCCCCTTGAGGTTAGTGGGACAGGCCCCAGAAACCAGGCTGGAAGGCCCTGGGATTGTGGAAGGGACATGGGCGTGCGGTGCAAAGCAGCCTGTATGGGGCACACTGGGTTCCTGTTCAGATCCCATGCATGGGGCAGGCCCAACGTCTGCTTTGCATCAAAATGTCTGTTCTCCTGACTCACAGGGAGTGAGTCTGAACACTGTCAGCGTCTAACAGGCAGTTGCTTTGAATGATGCTACAGAGATGTGCCAACTGAAAGGCAAGATCCCCATTGTGATGACTGAACAGAGACGTGCAGTAGCTCAGCCTTCCTTTGGGAAAGCTGGGACATTGCCATGGCCTCCGTGTCTCCCTCTGTCCATGGGGCATCTGAAAGTTCCTACCCTGAAGGGCGCTGAGAGGGTCCCACAAACTGGTATGTGCAAAGCTTTGGAACAGCAGAGCACAGGGGCCATGGGCTGAACGGTGTCCCCAGGTCCCATGTTGAAACCCTAACGCCTGTCCTCAGAATGTGCTGTATTTGACCCTGGCTGGGTACCGTCCCGATATGATGGTTGTAGGCTTGATTCTCCAGTCCGGGCACATCTAAGAATCAAACAGTGAATGAATAGTAAGTGGAACAACAAATCAATGTTTCTCTCTCTCCTTTCCTCTTCCTCTCTAAACATCCCATATAATAAAGAGCTAATATGCAAATGGTCGTCATACCCGTGATGCCCTCATGCCGTCATAATCATCACCAGGAGGCTGTGTGCACAGCAGGTGCGTGCGGGTGGGCAGGGCTGTGTGCGCGTCAAGGCGTGCCCAGGTGGGTGGGGACTTGATGCTACATGTGCAGCACGGAGGTGGGTCTTGGTGGCTCCGTGTGGTGATGCTGGGGGGTCCCAGCAGCTCCACGCAGTGAGGCCTACCTCTTTGGGGCCTCTTTGGGATCCCTGGCTCTGGTCTAGCTCTTTGGGGCAATCCATCAAAGAGCCCCAGATGGGTGGGCGGGGCCTACCTCTTTGGGGCGATCAATTGTGGGGCCCCTGAACTGTGAAAGGGCACAGGCCAGGCTGGGGGACGCCTCCCCTCAAGTGCATGAATTTTGTGCACTGGGCCTCTAGTCAAAAAATTTAAAAAAGAATGTGACTGTATTTGGAGATGGGTCTTTACAGACATGAGCCATCACTGGCGTGGGCCTTAATTCAGTCTGACTAGTGTCCTTATAAGAAAGGAGATCAGGACACACACACACATACAGAGGGACAACCACATGAGAACACAGAGAAGACAGCCGGCCACATGCTAAGGAGAGGCCTCAGGAGAAACCTGCCCTGCAGACACCTGCACCTGGGCTTCTGTCCTCCAGGCTGGGAGAGAACCACACGTGGTTGCTCGAGCCCCCAGCCTGTGCCTTTGTTACAGCGGCCTCGCAGACAGGGGCCGTAGGCGCTCGGCAGTGAGAGCTGCTGCAGTGTCACGTCTCTGAGACTCTCAATGTTTGAAGTGTGCACTCCACAGCCTCAGGGCACCCAAGGCGCATTCCTCCGCGCTTAGAACTTTCCCTGTGCGTATTTGAAAATGCATTTTTGAAAGGTAATTGTGAGCGTGCTTTGCTGCTGTGGAGAAGTGCCAGGGCATCTGCTTTGAAAATTCGCGTGTGGTTCTGTTCCAGCAGCGCTGGCCTCGGCCTGCGGGAGGGTCCCCAGAACCATGCTGTGCCCCAAGGCCAGAGATCCAGCATGAGGTGGCACCGAGGGGCCCTGCTCCCGTACCCCTGTGCACCACTGCTCAGCTTGTGCTGGGGACAGAATGAACCCAGTGCCTTTGTTAGCGGATTTTATCCGACCTTGTCTCTGATTCCACCGCGAAGTGCCAACAGCGATGACGCATGTTTGGGGTCTTAGGTGTCAAAGAGCAGACAGAGGGGCCTGTTTGTTCCTGCCAGTGTGTGGAGCCCAGTGGTTGCTCCCTTTGCCTGTGAGGCTGCCACGTATATGTGGCCCGGAGACCCCCAGGGAAGCCGTGTGCTTTCCACCAGCTGCTGAGGGAACCAGGGGTCCCTGCTCCTGGAGTAGTGAGGGGAGGCCTGGCCAGGGCAGGGAGATGAAAGTTTGCTAGTGCCACTGGACTTGGAAGCTGGCCCCCAGCCTCTCTGGGAGGTCCCTCCATCGACTGGGATGATATGAAACCACTGTCATCTGGGAGGAGCGGTGGACAGAGCTCTGGTTCCCAAGCCTGGCAGCTCACAGGGCCTGGCCATGTTCCCTGTCACACACACTGTGGACAGATGGGGGACAGAGACCAGGAACGGAGCCTGCAGCTAAGAGGTAGAAGAGAAACCACAGCAGGGAAAGAGAAGCATCCAGGCTCCCAAAGAAACGGGTCTGGGACCGGGAAGCAGGACCGGCTCTGCTCTTAGCAAATTAAAAGCCAAATGACTCGGAGAAGGTAGTTCAGACTGACCCTAATGGGATTACATTCCTGCCAGGAGGCTCTGGGCGGGATCAGGAGAGATAAGCCGTGGAAAATGGAGGGATGACATGAAACCATACTCATCTGCACACACCTGGCGGAAGAGCCAGTTCGTGATTTGGGCTCGGCAAAGGATAAGGCCAGTGAGTTCGTAAAGGTCTGAATCATGGAGCATTCAGAACAAAAAGCTTCAGGACTCCCAGGTTGCCCGATAGCGCACTCTGGAACAATAGCTTCACCCTGCACGGGGATCGGGGACGCTGAAAGGGTTAAAGAGAATAAAATAGGGCAGAGAAAACTTGTGCTTAGCAGATATCTTGCAGAAAGCTCGCAGCCTTGAGCACCGCATAGCTCAGATAACCAGAAGACACCTGGCATGGGAGGAGCCAAGGACAGACAGGACCCTTACGTCAGCAGAGTGGCTGGCAGCCAACAGAAGTTAATAAAACCCTGCCCCCCCCCCCCGCCCCTTCACTCTCCGCTGATTCCTTTGTGGGCTCAGCCCACCTGCAGCCAGGTGACTGGAATAAAAGTTCTTTTGATACATTATGGCCTCGTGTCATAGGTGACGGCCCCGGCCCTCTCTGAACCTTTCAGATACATACATACTAGTGAACAGGAGGAGCAGCTGTAATCAAGCACCATTTCCAGCTGCTGAAAACCTGTGCTGCAGAATGTCCCATGCCTCACTATCTGTCTGGTGGCTGGTGTCCCTCAGGCCGCCCTAGCTTGGTGGGCAGGTGGTAATGGTGGGTGTTACAGGTGTGTGACCCCTTGGAGCCTCAGTGAGCTGGTCCAGGGCCTCGGAGGCCTTTTCAGACTCTATGATCCAGTTCTCTTCCCAGAGAGCAGGGGAGGGTTCGAGGGGGTGGCTTTCCCTGCCCCTGCCTGCTGGCTGATGGGCCCCCTGTGATGGTTCTTTTCAATGAATGAATGGAATTCACTCGTTCATCCACTCATTGATTCGTTCGTTTGTTCACAACAAGCTTTGATGGGGGTCTCAGTGAGGGAGACCATCAGCCATGTACAAATTATCAAGAACTTGACAGGGAGGGTAAGTGTGGGGTGGGGGACAGTGAGACAGGGGTGGGGGTGTGTAGGGGGGTGGGGGTAGGGGTGGCGGCACTTTTGCTCTGGTGCCAGGGCTCTCCTGGGAGGGGCATCTGAGAGAGATGGAGTGAATTGGTATCTGGGACACCCTCTGAGTAGAGGGCAAGGCAGGTGCCTAACTGGACATGGGTTGGGTGTGTGGCTGTAGAAATGGGAGGGGAGGGTCTGGGAGAGGGATGGCAGGAGGAGGGCAGATCCTGTATGGCCTGGAAGGTGCACAGATGACCCGGCATTTTGGCTGAAGGGTGCCCCACTTGGGCGAGTGGACAGGACCCACATTCTCCTGAGCTTGCTGTGGACATGCGATGAGGTGGATGTGGGGGGGCGAGGGGGCGGCAAGTATGTAAGGAAGGGCCTGCCCCGGCAGGAGGCTCCTGGGGGGTCTCCAACCCAGGAACCCTCCCACCCCTTCCTCCAGCCTGAGAACATCCCCGTGCTGTTCCCTGAGCCTGATGGTGGTGCCTCTCTCAGGAGGAGGCAGAGAACACCTCTGCGTCAGCCTCCCTCCCACCCAGCGCGGACCAGCTTGCTCTCCTCGCTCTCCTCGCTCGCTCGTCTGCTTTAATGACGCACACAGACGGCGGCAGCACATCGGACGCACATCCGTTGTCATTGTCTCACTGTGGAGCTCCTGGGGAGGCCTGGCTCCTCCTGGAGATTTCCTGACTCTTTTCCCTCTCGGAGAGCCCTCTCATTTTTTATTTTTTGGTGCCACAGGGACAGGAGATGCAAAGCACAGTCCCCACCTCCCTTCACAAGAAAAGAAATTCAAAGGCCTAACCTGGCAGTCCCAGCTGGGTATCCACTTGGGGTGCTAGCACCTGAGCTGTGGGAATCGCTCAGCCACAACTGCTCCCACCATGACCGGGGACAGCTGGCTTCCTCCCTCACCTCCGCGGCTCTGCAGCGGGGCCAGTCTTTTCTGAGAACCAGCCCCTCCGGGTGTCTCCTCAGATCTCTCTGAGATGCATTTTCACTCCAGGCCCCAAGGGACGGTGTCAACATCCATGACTTCAGCTGGGATCCGAGAGTTGGCAAGAAAGGCCAGCAGCTCATCACAGACAGGGAAGGCAAGTGATGTTTCCCAGCAGCTTCTTTAAATCCAGAGAACGCTATAGTCCGGCCGGGGTGGGGCCCTGGGGGGGTTGGGGTGGGGAAGCAGCCCTCCCCTGTGTCCCCAGGCTGACTGCCACCTCCTGGTGACCACCTAGACCAGGGCAGAGCACACAGTCACTCCCAGCCCCTCAGATGCCCGCCCCCTCAGGGTGGGAGAGAGGAGAGGTGCTGGGGCTGGGGCTGGGGCTGGGGTGGTGTGAGGACTGGGCATACATGATGGTGTGTCAGGGTCCTAGGGCTGCCATCACAAAAGACCACAGGCTTAAAACAACGGAAATGTATTCCCTCTTAGATCTGAAGGCCAGCAGTTCTAAATCAAGGTGTTGGTAGGGACCTGCTCCCTGGGAGATCTGGGGGACAGTCTGCTTCATGTCTGTCAGCTCCCGGTGTTACGGGTCATCCTGGGCTCATCCCAACTCATCACCTCTGCAACGATGCTGCTTCCAAACAGGTCACAGCCACAGGTACCAGAGGTGAGGACATGGACATGTCTTTTGGGGGCGGGGGGAGGGCTACGCTCAACCCACAACACATGACAAGGAGGTTGCCTCCCTTTAAGAGCCAGACTGGATTAAAAGGCAGAGGGTGGACTGTAGGGGTGTGGCTGTGGCTCAGTCCTCAAAGCCACGTCACTCAGGAGCGGCCTGTGATGGGAACAGCAATGCTGTTGTGCTGGCCCGATGCCACACAGGCCGTCCTGATGGGTCACCAGGGCTGCCCATCTCTGAAGACGAGGAGCAGTGGCGGGCATTATGTTGGGGACTGAGGAACTAGGTGCTGTGCAGCTGTGCCAGGCTCCGTGGGTCCTGAAAGATGAGTAGGAGAACCCAAGACACTGCAGGGACAGACACTGAGACTCAAGCTCTGGCCAGCAGTGTCCGGGGCCCTGTCCAACCCAGGGGGCTGCACGGAGTGTCCAGGGAAATCATCCAAATGCACCTGCGCGTACCTGACCCCAGCCGCTGCCTGGGGGACGCTGAGTGGAACTTCTGAGGGTGAATTCTGGCTCTTTTCACAATGGGAGGCAGAGGAGACCTGGAGGAGGTGTGGGGAAGGCATAGCCCAGGGTCATGAGGGCACCGTCACCCTCCACCGACTGATGGACAGGTGTTGTCCGCATGAGTGTGGACAGGGTCAGGCACTGTCCTCTGTGGATGGTTCTGCCCTCACGTGCATAGCCCGTTCACCAAACAGGCCCATCCTAGCCCCAACGGGGAAGGCTGCCAGCTGGCCACATCCTGTGCATTTTCATCCTGTGCATTTCGGGCCTGATGGACAGACATGGGGAGTCCTCCTCTGGGGTGGAGGGTGCCTCCCTCCTTCCTGCCACCAGCCCCAAGGTGAAGCCCCCAGGGTCAGGGGGACACTGGGGACAAGCTTGGTCTTCCAGAAAGATCTGCAGACCCTGAGAAGCTCTGATAGCGTCCTGGGAACTTCCTAACACACAGGCCAGCCCCATGCAAATGCACCCCTGGGAAACGAAAGGCAAGTGGGTGGGGTACATGTGCTTCCTCTTCTTTAAAATGGACACCAGGGTTCCCACGTCCCAGTGAACTGCCTGGCACAGGGTAGGGAAGGGCCTCATGAATGCATGTTACTATTAATAAAAGTGTGCCAGTTGGCGACCTTGAACTGTGGCTCCGTAGGACACTACCAGTCTGTCACCTCCTCTCCCAGCCTGAGAGGATGGAGCGTTTGCTGAGCCAGCTCCGCCATGGCTCTGGGGCCCCGGCCTCTGTTGCTCTCCTTGGCTGGTGACTTCCGGGGCTTGCCGAGACTCACTGTCACAGACCAGACCTGCACCCTCCAGAACTGGTTCTACTGAGCACAGGGCCAGGCGGGACAGAATCTGAACACGATGTTCCCAGGAATGCAAATGACGCTGTTCGAGAAAAGGGAAGGGCACAGCCACAGCCCGGAACTGGCAGCCCCTGCACACCAACTCGGCTGGCGTGGAAAATTCCCTGCCCAGAGTCGGCTCTTCTCCTTACTTTAAGACTGGGCGTACATGGGTGTACAGCAGGGTGTCCCTGTGGTCTACCTCGGTCTAAGGGATGGCTGCTCCTCCACCCTTAGCCAGTGGACCTCCCTTGACCATCCAACTATGACAAAATGGGGAGCCCCCTACCGTGGTGGCCCTATTTTCCACCCTCAAATTTGAGGAACAGACTTGGACAAGCCAGACAGCAGGGAGCAACACCAGCCACTCTGCCAGGGCCCATGTGGACATGAGCGCTGGTATCTGAGGCCTGGGGGGCAGGGCTGGGCTGGGGGCAGGAAGGCTATGACCATGAAAGAGGGGCATCCCTGAAGGAGAAGCACAGACAACCTTCTCTGCTCACACCCAGCCCCCAGGAGCCTCCTTCAGGGGAGGCGGGGAGGCCCTGGAGGGACATAGCTCAATAAAAGGAGGGAAGCCTGCGCTTTTCAGCTGAGAGCAGGGTGGGGGGCCTCAGTCTGACTGGTGGGGGCCTCCTGGGACAAGCCTTATGCCACCAGGGCCTGGCTGGTGTGCCCCGAAACTCACAGGCCCAGGTGCAAGCTGCACAGCAGCTGGGCAGCCATGGGCAGAGACTCGCAGGAAGCTGCCTTGGAATGGAGCAGCTGGGGCTGGAGCCTGGCAAGCTGCCTCACAGGGGCCCAATATTGGTGTGGGGGTGGCCTCTGCCCGCTGCTGGCCATGACGCTCACACTGCTGACAGCGCACAGCAGTAAGTAACGCGGGCCCAGTTCCGGCCCATCACCCCTCTCGCTTGTCAAAAATACACATCGACCCAGGGAAGGACAGGCAGCCAGGACCCAGCTGAATGTGTGCAGAATCGCCTCCGCGGCTCCAGCCGCCCAGCTGGGATGCTACCGCCCCAAGTTCAGGAGCTCCCTGCTGCCCTCCCCCTCATCTTAGCCATCCGTGAAGGTTGCGTTTGAGTCAGAGGAGATGAAAACGCTTCAGATTTTGAACCGCCCACGCATCTTTCTTTCCACCTCTGATGTATTGTTTGTGATATGTAAATGAGACCATAAGGACACGCTTTGAAAGCAAGCCCACTGAAATGCGAAGCCGTTCCTGCTGTGACCAGCACACGTTCCCCCAGGACCCCACTCTCCTGCCGTCCAGGCGTGAGAAAACGTACGAAGGAAGCAGCAGTGTTAGATGGTGCACATCTCACATGCCAAATCCCCTCCCCGGCGCGTTAGCCCACGGAATGCTCCCCAGGGATGGCTGCCCTGGTCTCTCTCTCCTGCCCCAGGGCTGGGAGGACGGCCATTTCGGGGACTCTCTAGGAAGTGAAGAGTGGAGGCAAGCAGGTTGGACTGGGGAGGGAGCACTGCCTTGCCTGGTGTCTGAATTCTCTAGACAGTGATGAGGCCACCCGCTGTTGCACCCCGACAATCTTTCTTATTCCTGGGTGTGATGGAGACCACGCTTGCAGAAAGGGCGTGGGGCCCTGTGAGCTGTGCACACCTCTCCTTGACCAGGCCCCCCCTTTTGGAATGAGAGGCGCTTCTCCTGGCGGGTGGGAGCACTGGTTTAAGGTGGAGGGGGAGCTGCCTGGCGGCTCATGGACCCCCTTCCAGGGACTGTCCAAGGACAGCCCAACCTGAAAGGACATTCCTAGAATGTCCATGCCTCTCCTCCCAGAGGACCCTCACGCCCCCAGCAGAAAGCACCCCACTTCTCAGGGCTTCTCATAGCAGAACTCTGGAAATGAAACTTAGAAGTTTATGAAATTAGACCAAAGGGCAGTTTCATTTTTTATTTTTTTGAGGAAACTCCATACCGTTTTATATGGTGGCTGCACCAGTCTGCATTCCCACCAGGGAGGGGTGGCAGGAGTGGAGTTGGAGTGGTGAGGAAATGCCCACTAGGACAGATTTCAGGCTGGGCAGCCAGCACAGGTCAGTGACTGACCCCTCGTGGCCGGACCAGCAGGGCAGATCCAGGTGTGCAGCCCCAGGTGAGTCCTGGGCACACCAGGCCAAGAGGCTCAGAGTGTCCCTGGGCTGCCCCAGGCTGGTGGGAGACTCTACAGGGCCTTGGAGACCCCCCTCAAGGACATATGTGTTCTGTTTGCGATGACCCACCATGATAAGCCAACAAGTGGTTGCCCCCAAGTTAAATCCTGGGGTCCTTCAATGCAATCTCATTTGGGAAGTGGGTCTTTGCAGGTGTCATTAAGTTAAGAATCTTGACATGAAACCATCCTGGGTTACCCGGTAGGCCCTTAATCCAATGACATATTGGGGTTCTTATTACTAAGGGAGAAGGTGGAGAGGATGTTGGGGTAACTAGCAGTCTTGCCTACATCTGCCCTCATGGTTGCCTCAAGGATTTTAAACAGAGGAAGATGCATAATGGCACCCTCCTGTCCAGACCCAACCTGCTCAGACTCCATCTCTGCTAAGTCTACAGCCCAAACTTCCCAAGTGCATAAGTCCCGACTTCTCTCCTTATCCCTCCCAGAGGCTACACTGCCCGCAGGCGAAGCACAGGCAACCATGAGCTGAAGTTGAGTTGCCCCCGGGTGTGGAGCCAGGAGGCAGCGGCCAGTGGTGCTGGCTGACCTCAAGGTAACCTACCACCCAACCACCCAGGCCAAGGCCTGCCACCTCCCCCGGGTCTCCTCCGAGGCCAGTGCTTTATGAGCCTGGTTCCCGTTAGCAGAGACTCCACTATGTGCTCTCTGCAAGGGTGCAGGGCTCTTTCTAATAAATCCCAGATGGAGGGGACGACCTGCTCGGCAGCGAGATTCACTCTCTGGCATTCTTGAGACATTTAACAGCCAAGGACTGTCCAGAACTGGTCGAAGGCCATAAAGGACAGACAGATCGCCTCAAGGGGTGACCAGAAATGAGAAGTGGAGAGGAGCCACAGCCCTCAGCTGTTTCTCTGCAACCAGGGCTCCCAGATGCCTCAGCCTGCTCTATGTGCCCCCTCCCCGCCTCTGAGGTCCTCTGGTGGGCCCAGCCCTATCTCCATGGGCCTGGCGACGTGCCTCAGTTGTGCAATGATGTAATTGTCCCAAGCATGACAGGGGCTTAGACTGTCCTTGCTCTCCGAGGTCAACAAACGCTAGGAATGCACCAACATTCAATGCAAATAGGAACAGACGTCACCGGCAGACACATTGTACTTGAGCTGCAGATGCTGAGAGCTGTGAGGTCATTCTTGCAAGAAGCCACGCATGGCATCCTCGCCCCCCGCACACTGCAGTGCCCCACTCCTGAAAGGACAGCCCTGCGGGTGTAAGAACCTCTTTCATGATGGGCTTGGGAGGAATGAGAAACGTAATTCTTCAGGCACTTACAAAATATCAAGCTATTAGAGCTCATGGCATAAGAGGGAGCACCCTGAGATTTGTGACTCGTTCTGTAAAAGAACCAGTTCATCTATGAAAACAATAAAATGCGTCTGGGGAGTGCTAGCCCCCTAATGTTTTCAGTGTCTCCTTCGTGCAATTCCAGAACTCTCCCCTGCCAGGGAGAAGGCACCGTGGGGTGGGCTCCCCCTCAGCAAGTTGGGGCTGCGCTTGGCCAGATGGAGGAGATGTAAACTTAGTTCGCATGTTCCCGAGGTGGGGAGACGTCTTGCTGCGAACGCTCCCTGGCAACTTGCCCACTTGAATCAGCTCAGCGTAAAACAGGGGGAAATGTGTGCGTCCTTCCAGGTCCCGATGTAGAAATTTAAGTAGCAGGAAGGATTTGATGTGGTTTCCAGCTCGTAAAGCTGAATGCCAGTTTATGCTCGTAAATGGCTGGGGGAGGAGGGAGGGACGGGGTGAGGGAAGGCTGGAGCAGCCACAGCACAGGAGACCTGGTTTCGGAGGTGCAGGAAAGATCTTCTCCCCTCATAGGTGGCCCTGCAGCCTCCCCACCTTCCCCCCTGAGTGATGGGTTGAATTATGTCCTCAAAAGATGGTGAAGTTCCCGCAGCAACAGTGAGTATTTAGAAATAGGGTCTTTGCAGATGATCCCATTAAGACGAGGCCGTTAGGGTGGGTTCTAATTCAATATGAGTGTGTCCTTACACAAAGGGGGATTTTGGACATGGACAGGCACACACAGAGGGAAGATGGGGTGAGGACACAGGGAGAAGATGGCTATCTGCCAGGAACCCCTGGAACCACCGGAAGCTGGGAAAGACTTGGGGACGTCAAGACCTGGTAACCTCTATCCTCTGTCAGAAGAAATCACTGGGAAGGCTGATCTCACAGCTATGAGCCTGGCCTCCAGCCCTGGGTCCCCCTTCTGCACCCCCCATAAGTGGGTTCAGAAAACAAGACCAGAATGGCTGCAGGGCGAGTGTGGATAGAGGTGACCAGGTCTTGATGTTCCCAAGAACTGTCACAGCAGCCCCTCCCTTAGACTTGGTGCATGGACCCTTGGCCTGGGTTCATTCTGGTCCCTCCCTTGACCCCCTGTGTGCTGGCCTGCCTGGGCATCTCTTGGGTCTACCCTGTCTTCTGGGGCCAGACAAGTCCCAGGGTACAGAGATCCCCAAGGTCTTCTTGCTGGAGGCAACCTGCAACTGCCCACTTTCTCCTAACAGGAGCCCCAGGAAGGCCCTCCAGACACTGGAGATGTGCAGCGAGATGAGGACCACACCAGCTGCAGGGGCAGCAGAGTGTGGCGGGCAGGTGAGGAGTGCCCCAGCCTCATGTGGGAGCCAGGCCGAGCTTGGTTCCAGGCCAGAAACCAGGGCAGAGGCCAAGTAGTGCCGAGAGCCAGAAGGTTCTTGGAGAACATCTGGTCTACCCTCCTACTTTTCTCCATAAAACAGGGCTCAGAGATGTCTGGGGCTGCCTAAGGAAAAGGTTGGCCCAGAGCCCTCTTCTCCTCCATCTAGTCCAGTGGCCTTTTCCATCCATGCCATTGCCCCATCAGAGAGCTGCAGACGGGCCCTGCCTATAATGCCAGGGATGTTAGTCTGGGCCACCCAAGAAGCAGACACCAACACGGGGAGGCCCCACCTGAGGTTGAGGGTCACTGTCACACACTATCTTGCTTCCATAGATCATCCCCTTCAATGGCTTGCATCGCTGCCTGGCTCCTGAGGAAATCTGGGTTTCCAATCCCTGCTCTAGGGACAGGGGACAGGGACTATGTGGGGGACAGAGACTGTGTGGGGAGG
>PVJC01023955.1:0-25940 GCA_004026665.1 Murina feae | reverse complement strand
CTCCGAGCCTCAGATGCGGCTGGGGGCAGGTCCCCAGTGGCAACACACACACACACACACACACACACACACATACACACACAAAGGGCGCCTGGCAGACTGGGGCCATCATAGGACATCCACTGAGGGGTCCCAGACTGTGAGAGGGCACAGGCCAGGCTGAGGGACTCCCTCCACCCCGAGTGCACAAATTTTTGTGCACCGGGCCCCTAGTAACATTATAATTCTACATCTGTATGCAATATAGTGTGCTCACCACCAAAAGTCTAGTTTTCATTCAGCACCATAAATTGACACTCTTTATCCATTTCACCCTCTTCCCAGCCCCTTCCTCCACTGAGAATCACCATTCTGTTGTCTCTATTAATGATTTTTTGTTTGTTTTATTTGTTCATTTATTACTTTTTTGTCTAATATCCCAAATGAGTGAAATAATATGATTTGTGCCTTTCCTGATTGACTTATTTTATTACCCTGATACCCTCAAGCTCCATTTATATGGTCATATATGGAAATATTTCATCTTTTTCATAGCCGAGTAGTATTCTCCAGGTCTGTCATTTTTACTAACACAGTTGACCCAGGGTAAATAACTTAATTTCATTAAGACTTATCTTACTAATTTATAACATTTAGATGATAATACTTCCTACACTGTAGAATTTGTATGAGGACAAAATGAGTGATATATGTAAAACACTTAGAACAGTGTTAATTATTCACTAAATGGTAGCCTTTATTATTATTCTCCCATACCTTCAGTCCTTGATTTCATTATGATTATGGGAGAAATAAAACAAGCTTATGGTAGCACTAACTTCCACCAGAAGAGCACTGGCGTAGTCTTTATTGCTTATCTACTTCTTTATGTACTTTCTAAGTTAGCCACTCACCCCAGTTTATTCATTAACTTAAAAATCTCCAGGCTTTCTACCTTCCTACCATCCAAATCCTGCTCTTCTGTCAGCTGATCTTCAACTAGGGTATAAGAATATCTGATGGGGAAAAGTTAATTTTTTGAACAAATGCTGCTGGGGAAACTGGATATCCAGATGCAGAAAAATGAAACAAATTGGACCCTTTTCTTATACCATACATAAAAATCAACTCAAACTGAATGAAAGATTTAAACTTAAGACCGGAAACTGTAAAACTCCTAGGAGAAAACAGAGGGGAAACTGTCATGGCATTGGTCTTGGCAATGATTTTATAGATATGACCTCAAAAACATAGGAAACAAACAAAAAATAAACAGGTGGAACTCTTTGTCTGTTTTGTGCTACTACAACAAAATAACAGACTGGGTATCTTATAAACAACAGAAATCTATTTCTCATAGTTATGGGAACTCAGAAATCCAAAATCATGGCATAGGAAGCTTTGGTGCCTGGTGAAAAGCCTACTGGCTCAGAGACAACAATCTTTTTGTTTTGTCCTAATTTGGGGGAAGTGGTGAGGGATTTTTCTGGGGAGCTGCTCTACTGATCTAATCATCACCCTCAAACCCCCCCACCTCTTAATATTACCACCTTGGAGTTTAGGATCTCAACATATGAATTTGAATGGTGGGCACATTCAAACCATACCAGGAGCTACATCAAGCTAAAAAAGCTACTGTGTAGCTAAAGAAATAATCAAGACAGAGAAAAGGCAACCTATTTAACCAGAGAAAACATTTGCAAACCATATATCTGACAAGGGGTCAAGCTTTAAAACATATACAGAGCTCCTACAGCTCAATAGTAAAAAGGAAATTTTAATATGGGCTAAGGCTTCAAATATACATGTCTCCAAAGAAGACATACAAATATCCAATGAGTACATGAAAAACATCATTAATCACCAAAGAAATATAAGTTAAAACCGCAATGGGGAGACAAAATGGCAGCAGAATAAATGAATGTGTCCTGAGCCTTGTCCCGGAGCAGATAGAATGAGCAACTAAATCAAATAACATCCAGCCCAAACTGGTGAAATAGACACAGCTGGTGAGACAATTTGAAAGGGCAGAGGATGTCTGGAGTATGGTAAAATAAGGGATCTAGGCTGGAGAGAACTGCAAGACCTCTGAGCCCAGAGCATCAGAGGGAAACCACATGGCATCGAGGCCGATCCCTTGGGACACATACAGCATGTGACCATGGAAAGGAGATCCGCAGGACTGCTGGTGTAAGGGGATTCTAGTTCTGGGTCCACAGTCACGAAAGACTGAGCCCAGAGGGGATAGCCTGAATGGCTTCCCAGACCTTGTGGGGCTGGGAGGAGAGGGGCTCTCAGAGGCGCAGCTCTTTCCCCACTTTTTGGTCTTGTCTTTTCTTTGCTGAACCTAGTTCATAGTACTTTTGAAATATAGACATTCACCTGTGCTGAGGTGCAGAAGGAGGTGCGGACTTGTGGAGTCTGGGGAGAGACTGAAGTAAAGAGAGAGCTTGGCAGAGGTGGCTGATAATCTGACTCTGAGTTGTACCTGATATGCAGGACCTAGGTAGCCATTTTCTCCAGAAGAGATAGCCCCTCCCTGCAGTCTGCAAGCGACCAATACAACCACACCCAGACTATAAACTGAGTGTTAAAAAGGATACCAAAAAAAATCTCATAGTCCCTGAGAGTCCACAGGGACTGGCCTAAAGAGAGGCCTTCAGTCCCAGCAACAGGAAACTGAGAAGTGACTGACAGTACAGAAGACTGGGATCTTAAACTAGCCAAAGGAATGACACTTCACTCTTTCATTTTTATTTTCTTTTTTATTAGTTATCTCTTTTTTATTTATTTTCCTTTTTTCATTTGTTTCTTTTTAAAAATTTTATTTTATTGCTTAAAATATTACAAAGAGTAATACATATGTCTCCTTCTTATTCCCCCCCTTGATCTTCCCCCAGCCTCCCATACCCCGCAGTGTCGTCTTGTGTCCATTGGTTATGCTTATATAAATACACAAAAGTCCTTTGGTTAATCTCTTACCCGCCTCCCCCCATCCTCCCCAGCCTTCCTGCTGTAGTTTGACAGTCTGTTTGATGCTACGCTGCCTGTATCTATGTTTGTTCATCAGTTTATAATGGTCTTTATTAACCATAAATGAGTGAGATCATGTGGTATTTCTCTTTCACTGACTGGCTTATTTCACTTAGCATAATGCTCTCCAGTTCCATCCATGCTGTTGCAAATGGTAAGAATTCCTTCTTTTTTATAGCAGCATAGTATTCCATTGTGTAGATGTACCACAGTTTTCTAATCCATTTATCTGTTGATGGGTACTTAGGCTGTTTCCAAATCTTAGCTATGTTAAATTGTGCTATGAACATAGGGATGCATACATCCTTTCTGATTGGTGTTTCTGGTTTCTGGTTTCTTGGGATATATTCCTAGAAGTGGGATCCCTGGGTCCAACGGGAGTTCCATATGTAACTTTTTACGAAAACTCCATACTGTCTTCCATAGTGGCTCTACTAGTCTGCATTCCCACCAGCAGAGCACCAGTGTTCCTTTTTCTCCACATTCTCTCCAGCACTTTTCATTTGTTGATTTGTTGATGACAGCCATTCTGAAAGGTGTGAGATGATACCTCATTGTTGTTTTGATTTGTATCTCTCAGATGATTAGTAACTTTGAGCGTGTTTTCATATGTCTCTTGGCTTTTCTGAATGCCCTCTTTTTGAAAAGTTTCTATTTAGGTCCTTTGCCCATTTTTTGATTGGATTGTTTATCTTTCTTTTGTTAAGTTGTATGAGTTCCCTATAAATGTTGAAGATTAAAGCCTTATCAGTGATAACATTGGCACATATGATCTCCCATGCAGTGGGATTTCTTTTTGTTTTCTTTATGGTTTCTTTTGCTGTGCGAAAGCTTTTTATTTTGATGTAGTCCTGTTTGTTTATTTTGTCTTTAGTTTGCAATGCCCTAGGAGCTGTACCGGTGAAGAAATTTCTTCAGCATATGTCTGAGGTTTTGTTGCTTTTGGATTCCTCCAGTATTTTTATGATTTACCATCTTACATTTAAGTCCTTTATCCATTTTGAGTTTGTTTTTGTGTACGGTGTAAATTGGTGGTGTATTTTCATTTTTTTGCATGTATCTCTCCAATTTTCCCAAAACCATTTATTGAAGAGGTTGTCTTGACTCCATTGTATGTTCTTGCCTCCTTTGTCGAATATTAATTGAGCATATTGGTTCAGGTCGATTTCTCAGTTCTCTATTCTATTCCATTGATCTATATGTCTGTTCTTATGCCAGGACCAAGCAGTTTTGAGTACAGTGGGTTAGTAACACAGCTTGATGTATGGTATTGAGATCCCACCTACTTTGTTCTTCTTTCTCAGGATCACTGCAGCTATTTAGGGTCTTTTTTATTCCAGATGAATTTTTGGAGTGTTCATTCTAGGTCTGTGAAATATGCCATTGGTATTTTAATGGGGAGTGCATTGAATTTATAGATTGCTTTGGGTAGTATGGACATTTTAATGATGTTGATTCTACCAATCCATGAACATGGTATGTTCTTCCATCTGTTTATGTCTTTATCTTTTTTTTCAATGTCCTGTAGTTTTCTGAGTAGAGGTTTTTTACCTCTTTAGTTAAGTTTATTCCTAGGTATCTTATTTTTTTTGGTGTGATGGTAAATGGGATAATAAATTACCTAATTTATTTAGTCTCTCTTTTTTAGTCTCTCTTTCTGTAAGTTCCCTATTGGTGTATAGAAATGACATAGATTTCTTGGCATTATTTCTGTATCCTGCTACATTACCAAATTCATTTATTAAGGGTAAGAGTTTTTTGATGGAGTCTTTAGGGTTTTTTTTTTATTTACTTTTTTTTAAATTTTTTAAAAATTATTATTACATAAAGCCTTACAAAGATTAGTACATATATCTCTTTTTCCCCCTGCCCTTCCTCCCGCCTTCCCTACCCCCCAGTGTTTTGTGTCCATTGGTTATGCTTAAATGCATACACAAAAGTCCCATGTCTGATCTGTTACCCCCCCCCCAACGTCCCTGTCCTTGTTGTTGTAATTTGACAGTCTGTTTGATGTTGCTTTGCCTCTGAATCTATTTTTGTTCACCAGTTTATAATGGTTATTATTATCCATAGATGAGTGAGGACATGTGGTATTTTTCTTTCATTGACTGGCTTATTTCACTTAGCATTATGTTCTCCAACGCCATCCATACGCCTACAAATGCTAAGAACTCCTTCCTTTTTACAGCAGCATAGTATTCCATTGTGTAGATGTACCACCATTTTCTAATCCATTCATCTGTTGATGGGCACTTAGGCTGTTTCCAAATTTTTGCTATGGTAAATTGTGCTGCTATGAACATAGGGATGCATATGTCCTTTCTGATTGGCATTTCTGGTTTCTTAGGATATATTCCCAGAAATGGGATCACAGGGTCAAAAGGGAGATCCATGTTTAATTTTTTGAGGAAACTCCATACTGTTCTCCACAGTGGCTGCACCAGTCTGCATTCCCACCAGCAGTGCACGAGTGTTCCTTTTTCTCTGCATCCTCTCCAGCACTTGTCGTTTGTTGATTTGTTGATGATAGCCATTCTGACAGGTGTGAGACGATACCTCATTGTTGTTTTGATTTGCATCTCTCGGATGATTAGTGACTTTGAGCATGTTTTCATATGTCTCTTGGCTTTCTGAATGTCCTCTTTTGAAAAGTGTCTGTTTAGGTCCTTTGCCCATTTTTTTATTGGATTGTTTGTCTTCTTTTTGTTAACCTGTATGAGTTCCCTATAAATGTTGGAGATTAAACCTTGATCAGTGCTAACATTGGCAAATATGTTCTCCCATGTAGTGGGTTTTCTTGTTGTTTTGCTGATGGTTTCTTTTGCTGTGCAGAAGCTTTTTATTTTGATAAAGTCCCATTTGTTTATTTTCTCTTTAGTTTCCAATGCCCTAGGGGCTGGGTTTTTTTTTTTTTTAATGTACAATATCATGTCCTCTGTGGATAAGGACAGTTTTACTTCTTCTTTTCCAATTTGGATTCCTTTTATTTTGTTTTCTTGTCTAATCACAATGGCTAATAGTTCCAGTACTATTTTGAACAGGAGTGGTGAGAGTGGGCATTGCTGTCTTATTCCTGTTCTTAAGGGAAATGGATTTAGTTTTTGCTCATTGAGTATGATGTTGGCTTAGAGTTTGTCATGCATAGCTTTTATTATGTTGAGGTATGATCCTTCTATTCTCACTTTGCTGAGATTTTTTATCAAAAATTAGTGTTGGATTCTGTCAAATGCTTTTTCTGCATCAATCGATATACCTATGTGATTTTTATCTCTCAATTAGTTTATGTGATGTATCACATTTATTAATTTGCAGATATTGTATCATCCTTGCATTCTGGGGATAAATTCTACTTGGTCATGATGTATGATCTTTCTGATGTACTGCTGGATCTGATTTGCTAAGATTTTGTTGAGGATTTTGGCAGTGTATGTTCCAGAGGGATATTGGCTTGTAATTATCTTTCATTGTGTTGTCTTCATCTGGTTTTGGGATGAGGGTGATGCTGGCTTCATAGAATGAGCTTGGAAGTGTTCCTTCCTCTTGAAATTTTTGGAATAGTCTGAGGAGGATAGGTTTTATTTCTTCCTTGAACGTTTGGTAAAAATCCCTGTAAAGCTGTCTAGCCACAAGCATTTGTTTGTTGGAAGCTTTTTGATTACTGCTAAATTTCTTCCATAGTTATTGGCCTATTCAGGTTTTTACATTCTTCCTGATTGAGTTTTGGAAGGTTGTATTTTTCTAGGAATGTGTCCATGTCCTCCAGGTTGTCCAGTTTGTTGAAATAGAGTTTTTCATAGTATTTTTTTAAACAATCCTTTGCATTTCTGTGAGGTCTGTTGTTATTTCTCCTCTTTCATTTCTGATTTTGTTTATTTGGGTCCTCTCCCTTTGCTTTTTGGTGACATTGAGTAGAAGTTCATCCATCTTGTTTATCCTTTCAAAGAACCAGCTCTTGGTTTTGTTCATCTTTTGTATTGTTTTGTTTTGTTTGTTTGTTGGTTTTTTTGGCCTCTATGTTGTTTATCTCTGGTCTGATCTTCATTATTTTCTTCCTTCTGCTTACAGTGGGCTTTTCTTGTTGCTCTCTTTCTAACTCTTTGAGTTGTAGGATTAGGTAATTTATTATCATCATTTCTTGTTTTTTGCAGTAGGCTTGTAGAGCTATGAACTTTCCTCTAAGACTGCTTTCGCTGTGTTCCATAGGTTTTGGGTCATTGTGTTTTAATTGTCATTTGTTGCCATGTTGTTTTTTTTTATTTCTTCTTTGATCTCTTTGGTAACCCAGTCATTGTTTAATAGCATGCTATTTAGTCTCCATGTGATTTTTTGGATTGTTTTTATTGTATTTGATTTCCAGTTTTATGCCATTGTGATCTGAGAAGATGCTTGATATGATTTCTATCTTCTTGAATTTGTGGAGACTTTGCCTGTGACCCAATATATGGTCTATCTTTGAAAATGACCCATGTGCACTTGAGAAGAATGTATGTTCTGTGGTTTTGGGTGAAATGTTCTGAAGATGTCAATTAATTTCACCTGATCTAGTGAGTCATTTAGGACTGATGTTTCTTTGCTGATTTTTTGTTTAGAGGATTTGTGTAATGGTGATAGTGGGGTGTTAAAGTTCCCTACTATGATTGTATTGCTGCTGATCTTTACCTTGATATCCTCCAGAAGTTTTTTTTTTATGTATTTGGGTGCTCCTATATTGAATGCGTATATGTTTACCAGAGTTATTTTTCCTTGTTGGATTGCTTCTTTTAGTATTATGATGTGGCCTTCCTTATCTCTTTTTATGTCCTTCACTTTGAGCTCTAGTTTGTCAAATATAAGTATTGTTATCCCAGCTTTTTTTTTTTCATTTCCATTCTCCTCAAAAAGCTTTTGTCATCCCTTCACCATCAGTCTGTGTGCGTCTTTTTTTCTGAGGTGGGTTTCCTGTAGACAGCAGATATATGTGTCATGTTTTCTTACCCATTCTGTTACCCTATCTTTTGATTGGGGCATTCAATCCATTCACATTTAAAATTATTATTGATTGATACTTGTTTGTCACCATTTTTATTCTTTATTCCTGTGTTTCTTCTTCATTTCCTTTTTTTTTTCTTTTTATAGCAGACCCGTTAGTATTTCTTGCATTGCTGGATCAGTGGCAATAAACTCCATTAGTCCTTATTTGTCTGTGAAGCTCCTGATTTCACCCTCAATTTTGATTGATAGCCTTGCTGGGTACAGTATTCTTGGATTCAGACCATTTCTTTTCATGACTTTGTATATTTCATTCCATTCTCTTCGTACCTGATGTGTTTCTGTTGAGAAATCAGTTGCTAGTCTGATAGAGGATCCTTTGTAGGTAACTTACTGTCTCTCTCTGGCCACTTTTTAGATTCTTATTTTGTTGTTGGTGTTTGCCAATTTAATGATAATGTGCCTTGGCATTGGTATTTTTGTGTTCATTTTGTTTGGGGCTCTGTGAGCTTCTTGGATTTGTGTGAGCTTTTTTTACCCTATATCAGGGAAATTTTCTGTCATTATTTCTTCAAAGAGGTTTTCTATTTCTCACTGTTTACTATCCTTCTGGTGCCCCGATTGTGTGGATGTTGTTTTGTTTTGTGTTGTCCTAAAGTTATCTTAGGCTCTCCTCCTGCTTTTTAATTTTTTTTCCTAGAAGCTGCTCTGCTTGAGTATCTTTTCCTACTTTGTCTTCTAGCTCACTGATGCAGTCCTCTGCTTCTTTTAGTCTACTGTTGATGCTTTCTATTGAGTTATTTATAGCAGTGATGTCATTTTTCTTTTCTTATTTATTCTTCTTCATTTCCTCTTGGTTCTTACACATATTGTTGAATTTGCCTTCCATTCTTTTCATCCATCTTTTGACCATTTCTCTGAATTCTTTCTCCGAAAGGTGGCTTGCCTCCATTTTGTTTACTTCATTTTCTGGTGATGCCTGTTTTTCTTTCATATGTTGGCTGTTTCTTTGACTCCCCATGATCTCTCTTCTCTGGATGTATGGTTATGTAGTTTTCTCTCTCCTGCATTGATTTAAAGGTAAGGTGACCAGATTTAAAGTGGCACACCATTGACCGGGGTAGTTCTTTTTTTTCTTTTTTTAAATTATTACTAAAAATATTACAAAGAGTAATTGGGACTTTTTTAAAACACTGTGGGACATGAGAAAAACTGTTAAAAATCAGGACTGTCCTGCCAAAAGTGTGACATCTGGTCACCTTGTTAAAGGGCACAAAATACAACACACCAAGGCACAATCCACAAGTGTATTCACAATACTAATAATACCAAATAAAGGTGACCACCAGAGAAAAGAGAGTTAAGCAATAAGAAAGAAAGAAGAAGAGGAAAAGAAAAAGGAGTAAAAGAAAGAAAAGGGTTTGCAAAAATTCAATTGGAAAAAGGATAAAAATTTAGAGAAAAAAGAAAGAGAATGAAATAGAAGAGGGGAATAAACCATATGGGAAGAAAACTTCCAATAGAACAACCACTAATCCCAACAAATGCCAGCAACAGATACCTAGAGATGAATGCAAACTACAAACTACAACTAATATCAAGCAAGGTCAGGGAAAACAGAAGCAAAAAGTAATCCAAAAACAACAACAAAAAAATATGAAACAATCTCACAAACAAGCATAAAAAAATCAATATAATCAACAATCAAGAAAACAATAACAAACCCTGACAGGTTTGGGTCAGTAGATAGAGCATCAGCCTGTGGGCTGAAAGGTCTCAGGTTCGATTCCGGTCAAGGGCATGTACCTAGATTGCGAGCACCTCCCCAGTGGGGAGTGTGCAGGAGGCAGCTGATCGATATTTCTCTCTCATCGATGTTTCTAACTCTCTATGCCTGTCCTTTTCTCTCTGTAAAAAATCAATAAAATTTATACAAAAAAGAAAACAACAACAAAATAGAAGCAGAGGGTCTCCCAGGGGTGAGGACGGCGGAGCCCCTAGTGCTAGGACGCTTGCATGCACGACTCCAGAGACCAGGTTCTGTGACGCAGGTCTAATTTTATTGAGGAAGTACAGCAGTACATATAGCAGAGGTGGCCAATCATGGAATGCCAGGTCTTCTTAGGGAGCCAATGAGCGTAAAGGTCAGGGTACTGTGTACATGGCTCTAGGAGGGGCTCAGGTGGGCGTTGCCATCTTCCTGGTTTGCCAGAAAGATCTGAATTGCTGGAGTGTGCTCATAGCATTTCATCATCCACTGCACCGAGATAAACCTCCTGTGCTCTACCTACATCTCCCCGTTCCTTTTTTATTAGCGTCTGTTGGATGTGTATAATCGTGGCCTGTTGTGCCATTATGCGGGCTATCATGGTGAATATATAACAGAAGAGGGAGAATGCTATGAGGAATATAGCAGCTAAGGTAGCCCAAATGAATAGGTTAGTGGGGTTTAGCCTAGAAGTGAGGCAGCTGGAACCCAAAGTAAGGCAGGGTTAAGAATAGAGTCCCTGCTGAAGGATTCTCCTCTGGTGCCATTCATGCCGCCTGCTCCTGTAGCACCTTAATATAGTCCCACGTTATAGGGTGAGCCCTTCTGCCTTGGGGATGTCTCCTCCAGCCGTGCTGTGTCTCCTCTTCAAGTGAGAGGTCCTCCATCTCCGCCACTGGTAGTGTGACTGGTCTCCGACTCATTTCTTTTTTTTATTTTTTTAATTTATCTTTATTGTTCATATTATTACAGTTGTTCCTCTTTTTTCCCCCATAGCTCCCCTCCTCCCATTTCCCACCCCACCCTCTGTCTCCACGCCCCCACTGTCCTCATCTATAGGTGTACGGTCATTGTCTATTCTCTTCCCGCACCCCCAACACCATTTACCCCCAAAAATTGTCAGTCCACTCCCTTTCTATGTCTCTGATTCTATTCTATTCACCAGTTTATTCTGTTCATCAGATTTTTTATTCACTTGATTTTTAGGTTCACTTGTTGATAGATATGTATTTGTTGTTCATAATTTTTATCTTTACTTCTTCATCCTCTTCTCAAAGGATACCTTTCAGCATTTCATATAATACTGGTTGGGTGGTGATGAACTCCTTTAGCTTTTTTTTGTCTGTGAAGCTCTTTATCTGACCTTCAATTCTGAATGATAGCCTTGCTGGGTAAAGTAATTTTGGTTGTAGGTTCTTGCTGTTCATCACTGAATATTTCTTGTCACTCTCTTCTGGCCTGCAAAGTTTCTGTTGAGAAATCAGCTGATAGTCATATCGGTGCCCCCTTGTAGGTAACTAGCTGCTTTTCTCTTGCAGCTTTTAAGATTCTCTCCTTGTCTTTTGCTCTTGGCATTTTAATAATGATGTGTCTTGGTGTGGTCCTCCTTTGGTTCCTTTTGTTTGGAGTTCTCTGTGCTTCCTGGACTTGGAAGTCTATTTCTTTCACCAAGTGGGGGAAGTTTTCTGTCATTATTTCTTCAAATAAGTTTTCAATATCTTGCTCTCTCTCTTCTTCTGGAACCCCTATAATTGTGATGTTGGTACACTTGAAGTTGTCCCAGAGACTCCTTACACTATCTTCATACTTTTTGATTTTTTTTTCTTTTGGCTTTTTTGGCTGGGTGGGTTTTGCTTCTTCATATTTCATATCTTTAACTTGATTCTTATGATCCTCTCATCTGCTGTTGGATCTCTGTATATTATTCTTTATTTCAGTCAGTGTATGCTTAATTTCTAGCTGGTTCTTTTTCATATCCTTGAGAGTCTCACTAAATTTATCAGCAGTCTCTAGAAACTTCTTGAAAAACCTAATAACCATGCTTTTGAACTCTATATCCAGTCGTTTGCATTCCTCCATTTCTGTCTTTTGTGACCTGTTTCTTAGTCTCTGCATTTTGGCTTTCTGTGTTAGGTGTTCTATATATGGCCCAGTGCTTCAGCCTCCCCAATTACCTGGGGTGGACACTCATGTTTTACACCTTTGAAGGCTGAGTGCACAGTCTTGTTGTAGTTATTGCTGGGAGGTATCACTGGGAGGAAATGACCTGCAGGCCTTTCTCCTCGTTGTTTGGGGTTTGGATCTATTGGAGTTCTGTCTCAGCTGCAGACCCTTAGGTTATGCTGCAGGCAGGCAGGTGCACAGCTTGGGTGGGGTTGTAGGTGGGATGGGGTGAGGTTTCAGAAATACCAGGGGTGGAGCAACTCACAATGGCTTCCCCTCTGCTGATGCCGCAGTTTCTATTGGGTTTGGCATATCCAAGCCCTGGGGTATGCGCACGATTCTCAGTACCCGAATCTCTGTGTCATTGATTGCTGCAAACAGCACTGCTAGAATGCCACTGGTCTTCCGCCGCTCCCTTGCCCCATAGTCCATGTCACATTCAGTGCGACCCGGGAGCTTATAATCTCCTTCCAAGCCTCGGACCCGAGCTCCGCTGCCTCTCCCTTTCACCCACACTGCTGCGCCGCTGCCTCCGTTTTGCATGTCCGTACTTTTCAGTTTGGGTGCCGGGAGCTTCTATTCAGTCTCAAAGCACCCCTTTTCTTGCCTTCTAGTTGTAAAGCTTCCCCTCCCTTGGTTCTGGAGGATGCCTGTTTATCTGTATAGTTGTATTTCTATAATGTAGGTGTGGAGGCTGCACATTTAGGTATATACCTCATGCCGTCATCTTGGTTCTCCCCCCGACTCATCTCTTAAGGCATGTGGCTTGACGTCTCTAGCTGGAATCCAGAGTGGGTGTCTCTTGCCTTCTGGGAAGATACAAGCAAAGCCTCTCCCCTGGGTGGAATAGGGGGTTTAGGGCCCCTGTTGATATAAATAGACTGTTTCTTACACAATTAATCTGGCCACGGAGCTCTTGTAATTTGTGTAAGGTGAGTGAGTCCGGGATGGCTAGTTGAGGAGCTATAGGGGTTAATTGTTAGCAGAAGTGGGGTTGATGTTTACTAGAAAGGCTTGAGGGTGTTTTACTTAATTCTGAGGGTAGAGAAGCCTATAGCTTTTGCAGTGTGGACTGCATAAACACTATCAGAAAAGATATTAACTGTATTGTCCTGACAGTATAGAAGTGCGTGTATCACCTCACGTAACTCCCCAACTCCCCAACTGAGCCTGAGTACTGGAATTTCAGGTAGGTTTATTGGTTGTTGAACCTGGATATGGAACTGTTTCCCCTCCCCCAAAAGTGCGGGTTCTTCAGTAGGCTTTTTGGTTTCATTTTTGTCCGAATCCTTCCTTCATGAACCTCGGCAGACCTTATATGCTTGAGTACTTTCTCCCAAGTGCCCGGGTCCCATAAGGGGGCTTCTAACAACCAGGAATTAAAGTGTAATTTACACAAGACAAGCTTTCCTATGAATTTCAACACAATGTGTACAAAATATTATAATTTTACTACTTTGCATATAGTGGCAACCTTTTTAACATCTAAAGACTAGCTATTGCAATTTTAGAACTTATTTGTCCATTATATACACAGTAAAACAAAATGCACATAACATATAAAAATGGCTTTACCTGAAAATATCCAAATATGAACACACTAGCATATTACCTTTTGCAATTCTTTTCCTCCCACCTCCTCCAAACTACTGAACAAATATTGATTATTGTGTATTGCTCACAGAGGTGGTTTAACAATTCCATTACCAAAAGATATTACCTCTAAATTTAACATACGTTGGGCACTTCTAAACATCTAGCTGGACTAGATGTTTCAGAGGTACTCCCACAGCATCTGGAGTTCCTTTTCTGATATCTTAACTCGCCTACTCTGCAAAATGACATGGAGAGTTTGTGCCTGAGGGGCGCGTGCGGCGGGGGGAACATTGCCCATGTTGCAGAGGGTCACTCACCTGATCTGATGTTCTGGGGGTCCCTGTTCCAGGCACCATATGAAGCAGGGGGTCTCTTATGGGTGAGGACAATGGAGCCCCTAAGCACTAGGATGCTTGCATGCACGACTCTGGAGACCAGGTTCTGTGATGCAGGTCTAATTGTATTGAGGAAGTACAGCAGTATATATAGCAGAGGTGGCCAATCATGGAACGCCAGGTCTTCTTAGGGAGCCAATGAACGTAAAGGTTGAGGTACTGTGTACGTGGCTCTAGGAGGGGCTCAGATGGGCGTTGCCATCTTCCTGGTTTGCCAGAAAGATCTGAATTGCTGGAGTGTGCTCATAGGATTGCATCAGCCACTGCACCGAGATAAACCTCCTGTGCTCTACCTACAAAAAATGACAAAGAAAAAAAAATTTGTATAGTGAAGAAAGAGAAGAGAGGTGTGCATGGACTTAGAGCAGGGGGTTGGAAATTAGATATATAAGTTGGGTGAAATTTTAACAGGGAGTAAAAAGAGGGATTAGGGAAAATCTAAGGCAGGAATAGGGTAAGAGCAAGAAGACAACAAAAAAGGAAAAGTAAGGAAGAGAGTGTTGGTATAAAGGAAAAGTTGAGATAGAGTAAAGTGATGCTAAAGGAAAAATGAAAATAGAATGTAGAACAGTAACCCCAAAATAAAGAGAAAATAAAATGACACTTTTAAAAAAGGTAAATAGTAGTAGTAATAATATTGCTTAAAAATAAAAATGTAATAAAAAGGTATCATCAAGTGAGGAAAAAATAAAAAATTAGTTTCTTAAGTAAAATGTGAAAAAAAAATGTGCAGTAGTGAGGGTCATTTACTTCTTCTACTGTTCTGTTTGGCACACCTTTGTCCTGTCAAGGATTCAGGAGAGTATTGAAGTTCCCTGCGATACACTGCTCCTCTGTGTTGTAAACCACAGTTCTGATTTTAAAGCAGGCAGTATTTCTTTGTTTCCCAGACTGCCTTTATTTGTGTTTACAGAAGAGTCAGTTTGTGGTTCAGCCCCTGGGTGGCAGTGTCTCAGAACAAGAGACTCACAAAGATCGAAAGTGAAGGGATGGAAAAATATCTTTCAGGCAAATGGAATAGAAAAAAAATTCTGGTGTAACAATACTTATATCTGACAAAATAGACCTCAAATTGAATGCCATAACAAGAGGTAAGGATGGCCACTTCATAATACTAAAGGGATCAATACAACAAGAGGATATAACCTGATGAACATATATGTACCCAATGCAGGACCACCCAAATACATAAAAAATCTCCTGGAAAATACCAAAGGAGAGATCAAGAGCAATACAATCATAGTAGGGGACTTTAATGCACCACTGACAGCTAGAGAATAAATCCTATAGACAAAAAATCATCAAAGAAACAGCAATCCTAAATGACTCACTAGATGAGATGAACTTAATTGACATCTTCAGAACATTTCACCCAAAAGCCATGGAATATATGTTCTACTCAAGTGCACAGGGGACATTTTCAAAGATAGACCACATATTGGATCACAAGCAAAGTCTCCCCAAATTCAAGAAGATTGAAATCATATCAAAAATTTTTTCAGACCACAATGGCATAATATTAGAAATAAACTACAATACAAACAATCCAAAAAATTCAAACACTTGGAAGCTGAGTAGCATGCTATCAAGCAATTATTGGGTTACCAAAGAGATCAAAGAACAAATTAAAAACATCCTGGAAATGAATGACAATGAAAACAAAACAATCCAAAAACTATTGGACAGAATGAAAGCAGTCCAGAGAGGGACATTTATACCTCTACAGGCCTACCTCAACAAAAAGGGGGGGTAGTAAGTCATCCAACTGTACAACTTAAAGAATTAGAAAGAACACAACAAGAAAAGCCCAGAGTGAGCTTAAGGAAGGAGATAATAAAGATCAGAGCAGAAATGAACAACATAGAGACAAAAAAATCAATACAGCTCTAATTGGTTTGGCTCAGTGGATAGAACATCAGCCTGTGGACTGAAGAGTCCCAGGTCGATTCTGGTCAAGGGCATGTACCTTCGTTGTGGGCATCTCCCCAGTAGAGGGTGTGCAAGAGGCAGCTGATTAATGTGGTTTCTCTCTCATTGATGTTTCTAACCCTCTATCCCTCTTCCTTCCTATCTCTAAAAATATCAATAAAATATATTAAAAAATGAATACAAAAGTTCAATAAAACAAAGAGCTGGTTCTTGGAAAGTATAAACAAGATTGATGAACTTCTAGCCAGGCTTACCACGAAGCAAAGAGAGAGAAACCAAATAATCAAAATCAGAAATGAAAGAGGTGAAATAACAACAGACCCAACAGAAATACAGAGGATTATTAAAAAATATTATGAAAAACTCTATTCCAACAAACTAGACAACTGGAGGGAATTGACTTATTCCTAGAAAAATACAACCTTTCAAAACTCATTCAGGAATGATCTAAAAATCTCAATAGGCCAATAACTATGGAATGAATTGAAGCAGTCATAAAAACTCTTCCAGCAAAAAAAAAAAAAAAAAAAAAAAAAAAAAGGCCTGGGTCCAGACAGCTTCACAGGGGAGTTTTACCAAACATTCAAGGAAGAAATAAAATCTATCCTCCTCAGTCTATTTCAAAAAATTCAAGAGGAAGGAACACTTACAAGCTCATTCTATGAACCCAGCATTACCCTAATCCCAAAATCAGATAAAGACAACACAGTGAAAGAGAATTATAGGTCAATATCCCTCATGAAATTAAATTCCAAATTCCTCAACAAAATTCTAGCAAATCAGATCCAGTATTGAATCAGAAAGATCATACACTGTGACCAAGTAGGATTTATCCTGGGAATGCAAGGATGATACAATATCTGCAAATCAATAAAGGTGATACATCACATAAACAAATTGAAAGGTAAAAATCTCATTGTCATATCAATTGATGCAAAAAAAGGATTTGACAAAATCCAACACTCATTTTTTATAAAAACTCTCAGCAAAGTGGGAATAGAAGGATCATACTTCAACATAATAAAAACCATATATGACAAACCCACAGCCGATATCATATTCAATGGGCAAAATTTAAATCATTTGACCCTAAGAACAGGAACAAGGCAGAGATGCACTCTCTCACCCCTCCTGCTCGACATAGTACTGGAAGTACTAGCCATTGTGATCAGACAAGAAGAAGAAATAAAAGGCATCCAAATTGGAAAATAAGAAGTAAAACTGTCCTCCTTCTCAGATGACATGATACTGTACATAGAAAACCCTAAAGCCTCCAACAAAATATGATTAGACTTAATAAAATAAATGAATTTGGCAATGTAGCAGGATACAAAATTAATGCCAAGATATATATGGCATTTCTATACACTAATAGTGAACTTACAGAAAGAGAGACTAAAAAAAAAAAATCCCATTTACCATTGCACACAAAAAAAAAGATACCACGGAATAAATTTAACTAGGAGGTAAAAGGCTTGTACTCAGAAAACTACAGGACACTGAATAAAGAGATAGAGGATGACATAAACAGATGGAAGAACATACCATGTTCATGGATTGGTAGAATCAACATCATTAAGATGTCCATACTTCCCAAAGCAATCTATAGATTCAATGCAATCCCCATGAAAATACCAATGGCATACTACACAGACCTATAATGACCTCTCCAAAAATTCATCTGCCATAATAAAAGACCCCGAATAACTGCAGTAATGTTGAGAAAGAAGAATAAAGTAGGAGGTATCTCAATACCATGTATCAATCTGTATCACAAAACTACTGTTCTCAAAATTGCTTGGTCCTGGCATAAGAACAGACATATAGATCAATGGAATAGAATGGAGAACACAGAAATCAACCCAAACCACTATGCTCAATTAATATTTGACAAAGGAGACAAGAACATACAATGGAGTCAAGACAACCTCTTCAATAAATGGTGTTGAGAAAATTGGACAGATACATGCAAAAATAAATGAAGCTAGACCACCAACTTATACCATACACAAAAATATACTCAAAATGGATAAAGAACTTAAAAATAAGACAGGAAACCAGAAAATGCTAGAGCAATGCATAGGCAGCAAAATCTCAAGACATATGCCAAAGAAATTTCTTCACCGATACAGCTCTTAGAGCAATGGACCTTAAAGAGAAAATAAACAAATAGGACTACATCAAAATAAAAAGTTTTCACACAGCAAAAGAAACCATGAACAAAACAACAAGAAAACCCACTGCATGGAGAACACTTTTGCCAATGTTATCACCGATAAGGATTTAATCTCCAACGTTTACAGGGAACTCATACAACTTAACAAAAGGAAGATTAACAACCCCATCAAAAAATGGGCAAGGGGCCTAAATTGATACTTTTCAAAAGAAGATATAAGGAAGGCCAAGAGACACATAAAAACATGCTCAAAGTCACTAATCATCCGAGAGATGCAAATCAAATCGGCAATGTGGTACCATCTGACCCTTGTCAGAAGGGCTATCAACAAATCAACAAAAGAAAAGTGCTGGCAAGGATGTGGAGAAAAAGAAACCCTTGTTCACTGCAGGTAGGAATGCAAACTGGTGCAGCCACTATGACGAACAGTATGGAGTTTCCTAAAAAAAAAAAAACCCAAAAACTAAAAATGGAACTTTCATTTGACCTATTAATCTCACTTTTAGGAATATATCCCAAGAAATCAGAGACACCAGTCAGAAAGGATATGTGCACCCCTATGTTCATAGCAACACAATTCACCATAGCTAAGATTTGTAAACAGCTTAAGTGTCCATCAGCAGATCGGTGGACTAGAAAACTATGGTACATCTACACATGGATTTCTATGCTGGGGTAAAAAAAGAAAGAATTATTATCATTTGCAAGAGCATGGATGGAACTGGAGAGCATTATGCTAAGAGAAAGATAAATAAGACATGATCTCACTCATTTATGGAATATAATGAACATCATAAACTGATGAACAAAAACAGATCCTGAAATAGAGAAGCATCGATCAGATCATCAAACCTCAGAGGAAAGGTAGGGGAGGGTTGAGGTAAGGGGAATGTATATTCATCCATATAAGCCTAACCAATGAACACAGACAACAGGGGCATGAGGGCATGAGGGAAGGTGTGTGGGGGCAATGGGACAATAAGGACACATATTTAATATTTTAATCAGTAAAGGGGAAATATCACAGTGAGACATAACCTCACAACTGTAATCGTGGTTATTACAAAAAAAAAAGAACACAAGCCCTAACCAGTTTGGCTCAGTGGATAGAGCATCCGCCTGCAAACTGAAGGGTCCCGGGTTCAATGCCGGTCAAGGGCATGTACCTTGATTGAGGGCACATCCCCAGTGGGGGGTGTGCAGGAGGCAGCTGATCGATGTTTCTTTCATTGATGTTTTTAACTCTCTATCCCTCTCCCTTCCTCTCTGTAAAGAATCAGTAAAATATATATAAAAAGAACACAAAAGCCAACAATTGTTGTTGAATATGTTGAGAAATTGGAGCCCTTGCACACTATTGGTTGGAATGAAAAATAATACAGCTGGTATGGAAAACAATGTGAAGTTTCCTCAAAAACTAAAATTAGAACTACTATATGATCCACCAATCCCATTTCTGGGTATTAAACCAAAAGTATGAAAATTAGGATCTTGACTTGATATTAACACTCCTAAATATATTGTAGCACTGTTCACAATAGCCAAGATGTGGAAACAACCTAAATGTTCATTAACAGATAAGTAAATAAATAAAATGTCATAAATACATAAAATTGAATATTGTTAACTCATTACAAATGGAAGTTTTGCTATATGTGACAACATGGATGAAACTGGAGGATATTATGTTAAGCAAAATAAGCCATAAAAATAAATAGTGCAGGATTCCACTTATGAGAGATATTTAAAATAGTCAAATTCATAGAATCAAAGAGTAGAATGGGATTGTCAGTGGCAGGGTAAAATAGGGAGTTACTAATCAATAGCCATAAACTTTTGGTCAATAAAAATTAAAACATTCTAGAGATCTGATGTACAACATTGTATCTATAATCAATGATAGTATTGCTTAAATTTTGTTGAGAGTGTAGATCTCATGTTATGTGTTCTTCCCATAATAAAATAAAATGTATCTAAATATAGGAAAACCCCTCTGTTGCATAGATAAGTAGCTAGTTGAGATATTATGAAAGAGTTAAAATGCACACCTGCTAAAATGACTACCATCAATAAATCAACAAACAGCAGGGCCAATGTCCCTCAGTGCTTGAGCACCAACCTATGAACCAAGAGATTTTGGTCATGGCACATGCCTGGGTTATAAACTTAATCCCCAGTAGGGGTTGTACAAGAGGCAGCTGATTGATGTTTCTGTCTCATTGATGTTTCTAACTCTCTATCCCTCTCCCTTCCTCTCTCTCTAAAAAAAATCTATAAAAATATATTTTAAAAAATAAATCAACAAACAGCAAAAGCTAGAAAAGATGAGAAAAAAGAACCCTAGGACATTGCTGGGGGGAATGCAGACTGCTACAACCACGCTGAAAAACAATGGAGTTTTATAAAAAAATAAATAAAATAGAATTGCCATTTGACCCAGGGATCCCACTGCTAGGACTATATTCTAAGAAGCCTGAAATATCATCAGAGAAAACATATGCACTCCTATATTCATAGCAGCATCACTTACAATTGGTATGATCTGGAAACAGTCCAAGTGCCCATCAATAAATGAATGGATTAAAAAACTGTTGTACATTTACACAATGAAATACTATGTAACTAAAAAAAGAAGGTTCTCTTACTCTTCAAGACAGCATGGAGGGACCTGGAGAGCATTATGCTAAGTAAAATAAGCCACTTAGAGAAAGACAAGTATCACATGATTTCAGTTATATGTGGAATCTAATGAACAAAATATACTGATGAACAAAACAGACCCAGAGACATTGAAACTGATGTATTTCAGAGGTAAGAGTTGGGGATGGGAAGACATTAACTGAAGAACTTATATGCATATATGCGTAGCCCGTAAACAAAGAACAGTGAGGGGAAGGTCTGGGGAGGGTATGGAGATGGGGTGGAGGGGGCAGAAGTGTGGTGGAGGGGGTTAACAGGGGAAAAAGGGACATCTGTAATACTTTCAACAATGAAGATAAAAACAAAAAGTAATAACAAAATTTAAAAAGATCATATTCTATTTCACTATGGTACAGAGTAGAATTTGATAAGATCTGTGTCTCTGTGTCTCATAGGATTTTTCTGAATGACTTAAAAAGATATAGAGTTTCTTATCTCATTAGCTATATCTAGGTGATGCCAATTTGATATTTACATCCCCTAGGGCAAGAGAAACAAAGGAAAATAATAAACAAATGGGACTACATTTATTTTTTTAATATATATTTTATTGATTTCAGAGAGGAAGGGAGAGGAAGAGAGAGATAGAAACATTAATGATGAGAGAAAATCATTGATTGGTTGCCTCCTGCGTGCCCCCTACTGGGGATCAAGCCTGAAATTCAGGCAAGTTCCCTTGACCTGGACCCTAGAATCCATAGGCCAAAGTTCTATCCACTGAGCCAAACCGACTAAGGCAGATGGTACTACATTTTTAAAAAGCTCTTCCATAGCAAAAAAAAAACAAAAAAACAAAACACTGTCAGAATGTAAAGGGAATCCACTGTATGGAAGAACATATTTGCCACTGATAAGGGGTTAATCTCCAAAATATATAAAGTACTCCTACAACTCAACAAAAGGAAGACACACAATCCAATTTAAAAATTGGCAGAGGACCTGAATAGACACTTCTCCAAAGAGGGCATACAAATTGCCAAGAGACATATGAAAAATGCTCAGTCACTAATCATCAGAGAAATGCAAAACCCACAATGAGATATCACCTCACACTTGTCAGAATTGCTATCATAAATAAATCAACAAACCGCAAGTGCTGGCAAGGATGTGGAGAAAAGGGACACTAGTTCACTGCTGGTGGGAATGCAGATTGGTGGAGACACTGTGGAAAACAATTTGGAGTTTCCTCAAAAAATTAAAAATGGAACTTCCATTTTACCCGGAGATCCCACTTGACCCAGAGATTCCATTTATTCTTTCTGATTGGTGTTTCATGAAACACCAATCAGAAAGAATAAATGTACCCCTATGTTCATAGCAGAGTTTTTAAAGACCAAATGCCCATCAGTAGATGAATGGATAAAAAAGCTGTGGGACATTTACACTGTGAAATACTATGTAGCTATAAAAAAGAGGGATCTCTTACCCTTTGGGATAGCATGGATGGACCTAGAGACTGTTATGCTAAGTGAAACAAGCCAATCTGAAAAACACAAATATCACTTGATCTAACTTATTTGTGGAATCTAATGAACAAAATATGTTGACCAACAAAATAAGGCCCAAAGTGTGTGTGTATATATATATATATATATATATATATATATATATATATATATATATATATACAGACACACACACACACACACACACTAGGGGCTCAGTGCACAAAAATTTGTGCACTCAGGGGGGTGTCCCTCTGCCTGGCCTGTGCCCTCTCACAGTCTGGGAAGCCTCAGGGTATGTCCACCTGCTGGCATGCCTGGCCAGCCTGGGTGAGGGGCTGAGGGCCGTTTTCAGGCTGCCTACAGCCCGTTCAGGGTTCGAGTCCCTACTGGGGTGCATGTCCAGCCTGGGTGAGGGGCCGAGGGCCAGTTTCAGGCTTCCCACAGCTCGTTCAGGGTTTGGGTCCTTACTGGAGTGCCTGTCCAGCCTGGGTGAGGGTCTGAGGGCCTTTTGCAGGCTGCTCACAGCTCCCATTGACCCAACGTCCCAACAAGTCTGGCTGGAATCAGGTTTCTGGGGTTTATTTATCTAATCTAATAAAAGAGTAATATTAAAATTGACCATTTCTATGGGACGCCCAAGCCACGCCCACCATCCAATCATAGCAGCTGTATGCAAATTAACCCAGCCAAGATGGAGGCCAGGGCAGTCACGAAGCTGGAGTAAGCAGGAGACTTCTGTTGCACCAGGAGTAAACTGTCTGCTGGCCAGCTGGGCTTCTCCAGGCTCCAGGCAACATTGTTGCAATATTGTTTCAATTATAGAAGCCACAGAGCTGAAGCAAACAGCAGGCTTCCATTGCACCAGCGATGGAAGAAACTGCTTGCCTAGAGTCTACTAAGGCAACATTCTTTCAATTATAGAAGCCACGGAGCTGAAGCCAACAGGAAGCTTCATTACCTGCCTAGGCCTCGGCTTAAAGGAACAGTGTATCAATTATGGAAGATAAATAAACCCCAGAAACTTGCTTCCAGCCAGCCTTGCTGGGACATTGAGTCAATGGGAGCTGTGGGCAGCCTGAAAACCTGAAAACAGCCTTCAAGCCTGCACCCAGACTGGCCACACCCCAATGGAGTGAGGGTCCACACTGGGGGGCTTGTCCAGCCTGCAAACAGGCATCAGCTCCTCACCCAGGCTGACCAGGCACGCCAGTAGGTGGACATTCCTAGAGGAGTCCCAGACTGTGAGAGGGCACAGGCTGGGCTGAGGGACCTCCCGAGTGCACAAATTTTTGTGCACCGAACCCCTAGTCTTCTATAATTGAAACTGTGTTACTTTGAGCAGAGGCCTAGGCAGGGAATGAAGCCTCCTGATTGCTTCAGCTCCGTGGTGTCTATAATTGAAACTATGTTGCCTTAAGCAGAGAGAGGCCCAGCCGGCCTAGGCAGACAGTTTACTCCTGGTGCAAAGGAAGCCTCCTGTTTGATCTAGCTCCGTAGCTGTTGGCCTTCATGTTGGCTGGGTTAATTTGCATACAGCCGCTCTGATTGGATGGGGGCGTGGCTTAGCTGGTGTGCATAGCTGAGGTGTCTCAAAGTGATGGTTAATTTCCATATTACTCTTTTATTAGAGTAGATATATATATATATTTATATTCAGGAATTTAAATATTCCTGAGATGTCCATTACTTTTAGCTGCAACTAGGCTTCTACTCACCCTGGGACACAGCCAACAAGACTTTGAGTTTCTCCTCTTGTAAGGTGTATGACATTTCCAAGGAAAGAATACAGGGCAATTATACCAACTGTTTTTCGGGTTCTTAAAAAGCCATTCAAAATGAATTATTTTAAAATTGAAACCTTATTAAACTTTACTGTACATTTTCCTCCAAGGACATCAGCAGAAGCAGCATTTTATAAACAAAATCATTATTATCTGAGAGTAGGTGAAAAGCATTGTCTGTCTATTTGGTTTAATTTTCATGCTCCATCTCTACCCACCTATAGTCTTGTTTTTTAAAAAAGATTAGTGGTGGTCTTTTGGTCTATGTAAAGCAAGACATATTTACTAAATTTTAAATAAGAGTTATACTTTGTACTGCTGTAGTACCTTTTATGAAAGCAATCAAAATGTTTTCCAGGAAAGAAATGTTGATAATGCAATATTCAAAATAAATTGTACAGGTGGTTTTTGTTTTCTGCCAACTTTACATAGCTACTGCAAACAATAAGGAATGCCAATATAAATAAATGGAAAATAATGAGAATAGTCAGAAAGGCCTCTGGGCTCAATGCCTAATTCCAATGGGAGAAGGGGAGACCATGGGATAAGAGGTTGTCTTTTAAAACACCTCAAAATAATAATTTCTTCAGATAAGCTCCTTTTATTAACTGAATTTAGAATAACTAATTAGTTAATTAAACCTCATAGATTTCTACAAGGTAGAGGATGTATTAACCCATTTTCAGAGAAGAAGATAGAGACAGAGATTAACTTATTTCCCTGCTAGCACATGAGCACAGTATACCAGAACCAACTAGGATTCTCAGAACCCTAATAAAACTTGGCAGTGATTCATTCAAAAGTTTTATTGTATTATAGCACAAGTACAGAGAAGTGAAGAGACAGCCTAACTTTTCATCTCAATGAATTTTCACAAATTGAATGCTGGCAGTTAACTAGCATCCAGATAAAAAACAAACAAACAAACACACAACACACATACACACACACACACACACACACACACAGAACAAAACCAGCAGATCTCAGAAGCCACATTATAGTCTCCTTCTAGTCACATCCTCATAAAGGGTAACTGCCATCCTGACTCATAACACCCTGTATTATTTTTGTCTATGTTTGAAATTCACATAACGGAATCATACTGTATATACTCTTTTGTATCCTCTTTTAGCATAATACAATGCTTTTATCTATAGTGTTAATAAGAATTTGAATCCACTGTTTACCTATTATGCTCTAGTGCTGTTATGAGCATTCTTGTACCTGTCTTATGTTGATAATATAATCACAATTATGTTGCCTTTGTACCTAGGAGTGAACTTGCTGAGTTATGCATATACACTTGTTCTGCTTTAGAAGATACTTTTAAAGTTTTTCAGAATAATTGTCTCAACTTATGCTCTCACCAGAGTGTATGATTTCCAATTGCTGTTGATATTTGCTGTCTTTCTCATTTAAAAATTTTTTTGATTTTTAAAAAATTCTTTATTGATTAAATTATTACATATGTGTCCTTATTCCCACACTACCCCTATCCCCCCACTCATGCCCTATTGTCTGTGATCATTGGTTAGGCCTATATGCTTGCATATAAGTCCTTTGGTTGATTTCTCCCCCTTACCCCACCTTCCTCTACCTTCCCTCTGAGGTTTGATGGCCGGATCGATGCTTCTCTGTCTCTGGTTTTGTTTTTGTTTATCAGTTTATGTTGTTCATTATATTCCATAAATGAGTGAGATTATGTGTTATTTATATTTCTCTGACTGGCTTATTTCACTTAGCATAATGCTCTCCAGTTCTATCCATGCTCTTGCAAATAGTAAGAATTCCTTCTTTTTTACCACAGTATAGTATTCCATTGTGTAGATGTACCTCAGTTTGTTTTTTTAAAATTTTTTTTATTTTTTTTCATTGCTTAAAGTATTACAACAAGTGATAGATAAGTATTACAACAAATGATAGATATATCTCCATTTTTTCCCCTTGCCCTTCCCCCCACCCCTCCTCCCTAACCCCCAGTTTCCTGTGTCCACTGATTAT